>PVKS010009567.1:0-63468 GCA_004027875.1 Aplodontia rufa | reverse complement strand
CCTCCTTCTTCCCCCTCCTCCTTCCTCCTCCTCCTCCCCCTCTTCTTCTTCTTTAGAGTGAGAGAGAGAGAGAGAGAGTCAATTTTATTTTTCATCTGGTTTTTGTTTCCCCTCCACCTAGTTGTATATGTGGTGCTGGGGGTCAAACCCAGCTCCTCACACATAACAGGCAAGTGCTCCACCATTGAGCCACCTCTCCAGTCCTCTAGCTTTATATTCTAAGACTCTATGAGATACTTCTTTCTAATGCTACTCCAAGCACCATCTCCAAGCATTCACATGAACGGCTTAATCCATCTCTTATATGCTGATCACCTTCGTATTTCTACCTTTGATTCAAGTTTTTCTTGAAACCAGATATGTAGTCTACTCCTGGGCTTATTCCTTTAGGGATAGAATCTCGTTTCTCCCAAGGATGACTTGCTGAAGGTTTGCCAGTCAGAACTAGGGAGCAACCCAACCTCTGACTGTGCATGTCAACCTTCCCAGAATAGAGTGAACATGAACAGAATCCAGGGTATATTTCAGGGAATGACTCTGGCCTGAACATACTTGATAGTCCAGGAGAGGCCAATAAATTTCAGATAATCAACAGGGAAAAAAACTAAGCCACGCATAGGCTTCTTCTAGACATGACTGCCTTTATGGTCTGCCGATGCTTTCACATTTCTAAAAATTGAATTGAATTTTGGACTCTAAGCTGTATGAGAATTTTGTCTAATTTACTCATCATTTTACATCCAAAACTCAATATATTGCCTGCTGCGGGCAATGCAGCCAACGCTGACAGAACAGATGAGTGAATGAATAGATGAACGGATGCAGTACTTTGAAACATCTTCCTCCCACCACTCCTTGTTTTGGGAACGGAGTCATCATCTCCACTTTTCCAAGCCAGGAACCTCAGAGTCATCTGAGATCTTCTTCTCCAGCCCTAGCATACTCACTGATCGTCAGTCCTGTCAATTCTGCTCTCCAGACATCTATCCCTTTTCTCCACTGCCATAGCCATTGCCCTAGCATCACAAGCTCCTCTCCATCACATCACACCCAGCACTGTGAGGGAGCCGCAGGACCTCGGACAACTAGGTTACACGGGGTGTTACTGAGTCTTGGGGCTCAAATGAATTGTCGCATGCAGGCCATTCAGAACACAGCCTGGATTACGGACAGCCTGCTTTTGTTTCTATACCCAGAATTCTTCAGCGGACCTACTTTGCCTATAGGTAAGCATAAGCAAATCAACACGAAATCATCCCTTTGCCAGGCTGCACGTTGCCTGTCTGACAGCTCCGTGGGCCAGCATCATTTCCAATCTTCTCATTCTGAATTCTAGAGAAGCCAAATTGCTTTGCATTCTCAGTACCCGTGTGCTTCTTCTTGCAGTCACTCACACTGTCGTTGTCCCTTTGCAAACTTTCCTTACCATTTGAACCTCAGGTTTGACACTGTGCTCTGATGAACCTTTCCTGACACCCTAGATAAGGTCCATGCTTCCTTGAATGTGTCCCTTAACTTTGTGCATATGCCATTTACAGTACCTGCCATAAGTGCTATGATCTTCTTGTGTTATAATTTTAGGGTAGTGTTTCTCCGTATTAATTAAATTGTATACTTTTATTTCGATGATTGTAAATTTTCTAGATTTAAATGATTGCATAAGTATTATTTGACCTCTCAGGGGGGTAAAGAATATGCTACATTGTTGATTATCTCTCTAGATCTTCTCTCCCTCTCCCATCCCCCACAACCTTTCCCTTCCCCCTCCCCCACCTATATGTCTATGGTTCCCTAGATTGTATGTTGCTATGCCCTTAGTGGGTCTCTGTTTTCTAACAAGCATATGTGGTTCTGCGCTGTTTCACGAGTACTGTTCAGAAGGCTAGAGAGGGCTGGAGTTGGGCATCTCCCTTCCCCCAAGTCAGTTAGGTTGTGGTAAAAACCCCAGTTGTTTAGGTTCAGGTAAAATGATTTCTCTTGAGAGCAGGCCTGGTTGAGAACACAATGCTTTGGGCAATTTTTAAATGGTAAGTTGTGTCCCCTTCTGCTGGAAACAGAAGGAGGTTTCTACCAGATCTGTACCCAAACCTGGCAGGTCCTTTGGAGGTAAAATTTACAAAATATAGGTGCTCCCCTAAGACTGAGCCCCCCTGGAGTTTTGATTCTCAAAGTTGCCCATGGAGCGTCTTCAAGTCTTCCTATGGTGGTTCCTGTAGAAGCTTTTGCCTCCTGCGCTTCTGTTCTCCTAAACTGTGTTTCTCTGTCATCCCCTGCCTCTCCAAATTGGGGAAATGATTTGCCTTATGATCCCATTTTTTCTGATGGATAAAAGAAGAGCTGTCGATATTTAGTTTACTCATCTGTTTTTTCTTGTTTTGAAGATGGAATGGCATTTTCCCAGCTCCCTCCATGGTGGGCTAGAGAGCAGAATCTAGTTCGTGACATAAAACAGTGATAAATGTCATGCTTGTTGAAGTTGCCAATTGTTCTCTAGAAGAATAGTGTTGACATATTTGTCCAACTGTGCCTAGATGACCTTGCTGCTGAGGGATGAATAAATAGCATCCCAGTGTTATCTACACTTTTGTGTTGAATTTTGGTAGCACCCTGTCAGATGAGTGGTGTCTTAGCAGCATTGCTTATACTCATTGTGATGTGGCAACAGATTCTGAAATCAGTAGCTGCTGAACGATCTGAAAGAATTCTTATTCCAGTAAGCTAAATTCTACAGAATGACTTTTTTTTTTCCTGGTAGATGATTTGGCATCTCAGGAATGTCTGCCTTTTGTCGGGGGAGAAAAAGAATGGAAGAAGTTGATCCCTGGAAAGGTGGATTCCCTTCCTTAAAAAAAATTATTTTTGAGAGTTGGGGGAAGCAGTGCACACCTGTAATCCCAGCAGCTCAGGAGGCTGAGGCAGGAGGATTACAAATTTGAAGATAGTTTCAGTAACTAAGCAAGACCCTAGGCAACTTAGCAAGACCCTGTCTCAAAATAAAAAATGAAATGGGCTTGGGAAGTGGCTTAGTCGTTAAGTGCCTCTGGGTTCAATCCCCAGTACCAAAATTTTTTTTTAAAACATTATTTTGGTAGGTACCTCTTTAATGGGATGACTACAGCACAGACCCGGGCATTGGACAGCAACTATAATTTTTCAATATACTTTTTTTTTAACCACAAAGCCTGATTTTTTGATAGAATTAGAATGTTTTCTATCGGGTTAATCTTTGCTAATGTCACAACCAAGATATCACTGATATACAAACTTCATATGGATTCTAGAAAGCAAGGTCTCAGTGAGGCATTGGGAAATTCCAGAGGTACCAGATTCTAAACTGAAGTATGATTTAGCTCACACTATTATCAGAAGATAACAATCACTGCTGATAAATTTTAATTAGATCAGACTATACTGAGTTTTCCTCTATAGCAAGATAAGGAAGAAGGTTTTGGCTAACTGTACATGTGGTCTTCCTAGATGCTATTAACCATGATGTTAGTCTTGATTGTCCGTTAATGCATGAAGGTGTAACTATTTTAAGAACACTTACACCAGAATTGTGTCCCTGGACTACTATTCTGTTATTTTAATTTACCTTTTTCTGTATTTTTCATCTTCTCCACATTCAAGATTTCTAGTGCTTCTCTCAATACCTCAGGAATATTGATACAAGCTAGGGAAGTCAGCAAAGATAGACCAAAGTTATTCTGCCTAGTGTTTCCTAAAAGCCCAAATTGAGGCGAATTCACTGGTTGTAGAATTTGCTGTGGTCAAAGGAGCATTTGATAATGTAGGTACAATGGAAAATGGTTTTCATTATGTCAACAATCACTCTGTCCCCTTGAGCCAGGGGAATGGCAGGAAGTCAGAGACCTGTGGACTCTTGGAAAGGAGTTGCTGCTTCTCAGCACTACAGAGAACATTCTGAAAACTTCAAGAGGAAGCCACTGAGCAGTCCTCAGCAGGCACTCTCACCAAGAAGCATCTGTGCTGCGAACATGTCAGAGCAGTAGGGATCTGTGTCCTGAAAGGGCCATGTGGACAGCAGACATTCCAGAGGTCATGAATGTGGCAGAAAGAGCAAAGTGAAGATGCCTAACCCCCAAGTCATCAGCCCATGGAGAAGCTAAGAACTGTGGTATAACTCAGGCGGGGAAGTCCAGAATAACTGGTGTCTATGGTTTTTAACTTGGGATCCCAAGGTCTTAAAATGTGCATTAAGTTGATTTGGGGGGCTGGAGCGGTGGCTCAGTGGTTTCGGTGCTTGCCTGGCGAGCATGAGGACCCGAGTTCAAACCCCAGCACCACGTACACAACTAAGTGCTGGAGCAACAAAGGCCATGTGAAAAACTAAATAAATTTGATTCTCTCTTTCTCTGTCTCTCTCACTGTCCCTCTGTCTTTAAAAAAAAAAAAAAAGTTGACTTGGGGGGGGGCAACAATTCCTTTTTACCAGGATTTATAGATATTTGCACTTTTATTATATCCTTATGCTCTTCTTTAAAATAAAAATATAATAGAACTATCATTCACGTGATTTTGAAGAATTGTTTATCTAAGTCTCTTTTAACAGAATTGTCATCTTCAGAAAACTGATAGACACAGAACATGGAAATCTTCAGCATCTTAGACTTTATTTCTGCAAAACTTACTTTAGATTAGACCCAGTCTAATTGAGCCCAGTGTGAAACTATAGAAACTGAATGAGAAAGATCCAAAACAAAGTGACAACAAATAAGGAGCTCAGAGTAACATGAGGATCCCTGAAACACGCAACACCTCGCCCGAGATCTAGAATGCTTCCAAAGAGGATTTCACTATAACTCAGACTCCATCTCTGCCATGTTGCTGTGACCTGTCACTTCGTAGTTCTGGCAAACATGGGGCTGAGAGTAAGGATGCTGATGTGAATCAAGTTAGCAGGGCAGAGACCTCCATCATGCGCATCTTTGGGGGCAATTCTACAACACAGCCAGCATGGTGCGATGATGAGAGGTTGTGTGTGAATTTTTTCAGCTTTAATTTATTTATTTATAAATTCTGAGAATATATATATATATATGTGGTGTGCAATATGTCATATATAAGTGTGTATATATATGTCTATAGACAAATATAGTGGCAAGGCTAAGTCAAGCTATGTTAAATCCTACGAATTATTTCCCACACCTGTCATTTTTTCATGGTGTGAACTTAAAATCTACCCTCAGTGATTTTCAAATATATACCATATTTTCCTTAAATGCAGTCACCATGATGTGTAATGGATGTCTTGGGCTTAACCCTCCTATCTGAAATCTTGTTTCCTTCAACCACCAAACTCCCGCTCTTTCCACTGCCCTGGTCTGCGGTAATAACGCTCTGTTGGGCATACAGCATGTTTTTTATCCGTTCGTCGTTGCCCGTTGGATTGCACGCCTTGTCTGTTGTGAACAATGCTGTACAGAGCATGAGAATGTGGACAGCTCTTTGACGCACTGATTTCATATCCTTTGGATCTATACCTGGTAGGGGGTTGCTGATCACATGGTAGCTATATTTTTAATTCTCTCTGGAAGCTCCATTCTGTTTTCCCTAACGGATGTGCTAATTCACATTCGCACCAATCTGTACAAGGATTCTGATTGCTCCGGTTTCACTGGGCTAAGACAGTTTCCACGAAGACCAAGAGAGCCTCTCGTCAGAGGTGGTGAGCAGAGATTAGGTCAATGCAGGTTTTTGAATGAAATAGAAATGATTAAACAGGAACTATGAATATGGAAACTCAGAGGCCTATTTTGCTCCCAGAAGAAACAAATGCTGTGCACCTGCTTTGTGACCCTTACAAAAGTGAAGGAAGAGCTGTAACTTAGACTTTTTTGTGGTTTCCTTGGCCTCTAACTGCCCCCAAAGAAAACAAACACACACAGCTGTTATAGTACTTGCTTTCTGCTCCAGAAAAGGGTAAGTATGGAACAGAAATCTTGGGAACCTCAGACATTGCCTAATACCAGAAGCAGCAAGCACGGCAGGCCTCCTGCTTCCCAGAAAAGAGGCAAGAATTCACCAAGAAAGCGTCTTGCAGTCATGGCTGTTCAGCATATCTGTGTGTCAGAGGTTGTCTTGGTGTAACTTTGTGAGTGTGGAGAGGAGGAAGTAACATCACGTCTGTGGGGAAAGAAAGCATAGTGCTATCCCAAGACACAAAGGAAGCTTCCGGTCCCACTGCGAGAGGCCAGTGTTCCAAGATTTGGCCCCATCAAGGCCAAGAGTACCTCTAACTGAGAGGTGTTGAGCAGAGATTAAGTCAGTGGCTTAAAAAAATTAACCCAAAGATTTGGGAATTCGAGACCATGCATAATCTAAACCCTTCCGAAGGGTCATACAACCTCAGTACAGTATGGTGTTTGGCTGGGTAAGAGATGTAAATGAATTTTAAAGTTGCTTTAGATTGTAATTTCCTGTTGGAGTTATTATTAGTAAAAATATATAAAACGGTTTTTTTGTTCTTCAGTGAAACCAACTCTTGGATTTATGTACTCTTTCTTTTGTAAATTATTATATCCTACAAATTTTGGTTTTGTACATCTATCTCTTTGTGTTCCTTAACTTTGTTTCTTTTCCAGCTACTTACATGGAGTTCATTGCCATTCTTCCTGGCTTAGTGGTAAAGCACTTAAGACTATATTTAAGGTTATCAATTTGTCTAGATACAGCTTTGGCGTCACTTGCAGGTGTGGATACCGTGTGTGTGTGTGGGTACACCGATATAGGTGTATCTGGTACCTGCTATAATTACTGCTATATAATTATTATATTCTTCTCTCTTTTATCATTTTTGGGAAAAACAAAACATTATAAAGTTGAAGTTATTTTTGTTTTCTGTTCCATTATTATTTTCCTCCTTCCTTCTATAAAATAAGCCACTATCACAAATTTGGTATTGATTTGACAATTTCTTATTTTGAAATTTTACAAATTTACAAACCAAGAACAATGCTCAATATTGCTTTGTGATTTTTAAATCACCATACAACTTTTGCCATATCAGTGTATGCTCCTGCACATTTTATATTCAATGCTATTTTCAAAAACTTTGCTAACAGACCTATAGATCAAACACTATAAATATGCATACATATTGATATGGAGCAAGCATTTATTTTTAGATGCTATATGGTATTTTATCTCATGACTAAAACAGTTATTTAAATTGCACAACTTATTAATAGTTCTGCCCCCCCTATTTTTTGGCTGTAAGTATCATTTTGCTTTAAATGTCTTTCAATGGTATCTCAACACTGGATTTTTCTTTTAAATCTTGTCTGACCAACTCTGAATAATGAACTAACTCTGTGCGTGTAATACTTTGAGTGATGATATGCTTAGCTTTGTGCTTTATATTAACTAAGTACCCTCATATTGTTTGATTCTTTCTATTGATTTTTTTGAATTTTCTTAATTCTTTGTTTTCCCCAAGTGGGTTTGAAATTATGTGTTTTATTTATATTCTTTTAGTGGTTAGCCTCAATTTTGTAGCACACAAACTCAATTTAACTTAAATTTAAGAAAATCTAAAATTAATCATTTTCTTTATCTTCCTTGCAGACAGAGCAATGCAAAGGCCTTAGAATTGTTGCACTCCACACTCCTATTTTCCATGTCATTTTTGTTTATATCTTTGGTCAGACTTGCTTTTTAAATACACTATTTTAGAGTTACTTACAAAAATTTACAAACATCACAAAAGAAAAAACTGCCCTGAGGAAAAGTCATTGAATACACAAACGGGAAATTTGTTACCTTAATAAATGATAATAAATCAATCTTAAGGAGATTAAATATAAGAAAGGAATTAAAAATACAAGAAATTGCAGAAGTCATTAAGGAAAAACAGGAGAATATGAAAAAGTCAATTAATGTTGATAGTCCTGGAAATAAAATGATTCAACAGACAGGTGGAGACCAGATCTTGCTAAAGAAAGCAACTAAATTGGAAAAGAGACCTGAGGATCATAAATACAACACAGAGGGATGAAGAAAGGAACTATAAAAGAGAAGTTAGGAGACATGAAGGATGCACTTGCCAATTCCAATATATGTTCAAAATAAATTGCAGAATAGGGACACAGAGAGAATGGGGTAAGGGACAATTATGGTAGAGACCATGGTTAACAATTGTAGAAAAGCAGGAGCACATGGAATCCTGAGAGGTCTCATACGAGAAGCAGCAGTGAATTGGGAACACTGAAGGCAAAGAGTACTAGGAGGAGGAAGATGGAGAGAAGGAAGGAGAGGAGAAAGGACATTCAGTGGAGGGTGACCGTCACGGGACTTCTTTGGGGCCTCCTTTCTACAAGAATTTCCTTTCTTTGGATATGGGTTTGTCTTCTCACCTCTCTCCACGTATCAGAAACCTATCCTAACTTTCTAAATATTTTGTAATGATGGTTTTAATTATGCTTAAGGATCATGTAGTTTTAAGAAATTAAATTTTAATTTTTCCATTAGTTGTAGTTTATTGTTTGTACTTTTTTAAAAAGTAATTTCTAACTTTATTGACTTCTTGTCAGATAAAGCTGGGTTTTCTTCCCCTGATTTTCTGGCTTTCATTTTCAAATTATAGTAATCAATAGCACCTGGCTGTGATAACCTTGACAGTTTCGTGCTTCCTTGGTCAACCAATCACAGAAGCAAATGGAATACTCTTTGACAGCCTAAGAAGTATCTACCTCTTGCTGGCAGAATGCTAGACACTCAGTAACACGTTAGTTCAGTCTCGGCTGAACACGGAGGCAGCCAAACTCAGGATGCACCGAGGGGCGCATGGTGCCCGTGGACAGAGTGTCTGTAAGGTCTTGCAACTTTGCTTCTCTCTTCAATATTAAGTGTTATGGTGAGCACCTAAGAGAATTCAGGACTGCAACCTCTATTAGTCCATCATCCAACTTTATGAATCAAACTTCTATCATCAAGTTACAGATTAGTGAGTATACTGTGGGTAAGTTCAATTATGTTTTTAACTCTCAGGGTTCGCAGGTATGTTTCTGATGCAGAAGGGCCTGTGGGATTGTTCATAAAATACAATTTTTCTGGTAAGGATTTGAGGTAAACAGACACAAAATTACAGTGAAAATGGACATCTTGTCAAGAAGCAAAGTTCCGGATGAAGTGGTGAATGCTTAGAATCGCAAATATAGAAAAAGCAAGCCATTCAAGGGTCACTGTGTTGAATTCTATCTGATCTTTCATCTCCAATGCCAGTAAAAGCAACAAAGGCAAGTAGGAATGTGAACTCTTCACTCCCTGCACTTTATTTAATCTTTAATATAGCCCTCTGTGTTCTCATGCCTGAGTAATGGGTTCACAGGTTTTTAAAAAAATTTTTATTAAGGAGTGGAGTTATTGTACAATCATAAATGCATATAAAGTAACAATATGATATGCATATATTCTTAAACCAGAATTACCCCCTAGATCCCTTGCCATTCTCTCTCTCCCCTCCCCCACCTGCCTCCATACCCCTCTCCCAGCTCGATATTTATGGTCGCCCTAGATTATGTGTTGCTACGCCTTTGCTGGGTCTAATACATGAGATGGGACTACCTTTCACACAAGCCTGGGTTTAGCTCCAGCCTCCACAAATGAGTGAAAACATTCAACCCTGGACTCTCTGGTTTTGGCTAACTGCTCAGCATGATTTCTTCCATTGCCATCCATTTACCTTCAAAGGTTGCAATTTCGTTGTTTCTAATTGCTGAATAAAATTCCATAATATGTGTGTGTGTATACACATATATATCTATAGATATATACATATATTTCTATCTGTCTAACTATATGTATATACATATAATCTCACAGTTTTTTAATTCACTCATCCAGTGAGGGGCATCTGGGTTGATTCCATAATTTAGCTATTGTAAATTGAGCTGCTATGAACATAGATTTTGCTGTCCTGCTGAAATGTGCTGATTCTAACCCCTCTGGGATAATACCCAGAAGAGGCATAGCTGGATCCTATGGTGGGTCCAAATCTAATTTTTTGTGGAGTCGCTACACTGCTTTCCAGGACAGCTGTACCAGTCTGCAATTCCACCAACAGTGTGCCAGTGCTCCTGTCTCCCCACAGCCCCTTCAGGTTCGTGGTCTTATTGGTCTCTGTGCTTGAGTACGGTGCAGTAGCTGAGGTTCTTCAGCTTGTAGAAATGCAGTTTCTTTTCCAATCATGGTGCTTATCTCCAGAAAGCGCCTATTTTTCCTGCACAACCCAGAGGTTGCCCTGACTCAAGGCTTCCTTTCTGTCCCAGAACGGGTGACTCTTCCCTGGCAGCTGAGGGATATGCTGATGGCAGCACCCACCTGCTCCAATGTGACATGGCAAAAGTGTCTTTCAATATAAATGAAAAACCAACATCTTTCAAAAAGAGCATAAGAGAAAAAAAGTAGTCTAAGTACAGGTATTCTCTGAATTCTAGGCTAAATCTACATTTTATTATTCTTTCTTCTATTGTTCTACCAAGAAAAACAGCAAATCTGAATGTTATATAACCTCCTTCTCCATCCATCCCCATGAGAAGGAATCAGACTATACAAGTTGTAAGCCCCACACCCTTTCTGGGGTGTGAGCCCTTCGGAGAGGCGAGCAAAGGTTTCAATGTCCTCCCATTCCTCAGCATGCTTCTGTTTTCTTTGATTGTGCTCCCAAGCAAAGTATCTCAAGAAGGTTTTAGGGAAGGGAAGCAGAGGGATTCTCAGGGCCAAATTCATTCTAGATCTCACAGGCACATTTTCATACCACTGACGGGTATTTTTTTGAATTAGTGATGTGTGCTGACACAACACCCCCTCTAGCAAGGTCCTGGAAAGCCCATGCCTGATGCTGGAGAACCCCAGTCTGATCATGGCTGGGTGAAGCCCAGGGAGACTTACTTATGACTGTTTTTGTTTTGTTTTGTCTATAAATGGGAATGAGACCTACCTTTTGTGGTTATTGTGAAGATTAAATGAGACAGAGGATATAAAACACTTAGCATGGTGTTTGACCCGGTAGACACAGTAAACATTTATCGAGTGATAGCAATTGCTCTTACTGCAGTTCCTTGGTTGTGAAATTGAGGTCAGTGTGAATACCATGTACAGGGAGAAAATTACCATGACCTTCTTGATTTGCAACATCTGTGTGCAGGAGTCTGTGTTTAGTACATCGCTTCACGGAGCACACCAAAGCACAGTTAAAATCCTGCTGAACAGCCAAAGGCAATTTGTACGAACACTTGGGCTTTTTAGACCAATCAACATTATGCTGTAAGCTTTTTATTCACATTCTCTGACTCATCCTCATAGAAATCTTCTGTGGTAAATAAATGGTCGAGTTCTGGCAAAAACTGGGTCTCTACTGCTTGAATTAAATTTTCTATGAGAAATAATATGAGATGTCCTCAGAACATAAAGGGAACCTCCTACTCTTCTTCTTCTTTTCTTTTTTGCAGATAAATGAAATGCAAAAACTCTGTTCTTGACAGCTGACATTTTCGATCAGTATCACCTTTTTGAGATCATCTGTGCTGCTGCATGTAGGAGCAGCTAATATTCCACTGTATGAATGCACTCTCAGTTTTGTAGTTGATGTTGATGGTGGCTATTTGGGTTATTTGAAATTTGAGGCCTTCACAAGCAGTAGTTTCAATTTCCTTAGGTGCGCACGTGGATGAGTTTCCGTTGGGCATTTTCTTGGGCGTAGACTGTCTGGGCCATGCCATAATTTGGCTCCAGTTCTCCATGCATACATTTGGGCCAGGTTATGTCACTTTATATTCCCCAACTCAGTTGCAAGTGTTCCCGTTGGTGGTACCCTTCCACCAGGAAGGCACTTTGCTTGGCCTCCCAGAACTTCCTTTGAAATCTTGGTGGAAACTTCTATGGCCCCCTAACTCCAGCATCCTGCAATCCTGCAGAACCAGAACCACGTGTTTGATGCCAAGGTCTGTCGCCATCGTGAGTAGCAGCCAAGCCTCCAGGGGCCAGAGCTGCAGCAGCCTCTGAGTGCCTGGATGAGAATATTGAAAAAAACTTCCTAGGTCCCTTTGTGCCCCGTTGGTCTCTTCTCAAAGTAACTTTTACTCCCTTGAGCCTGAGTCGGACGTGGTCTTGCCAATTCCTGAGATGCCTTCAAGCCATCTTTGTTTTTGCCTCTGGGCTAAGTCTTTAGAATTTCTTTAGTAGTGGTAACAACTGCCACAACCAGCATAGTAGTTACAATTATTAAGTGTTATATATATAATTGGAGTGCTGTGCTTTTATACCGCTGGCAGGGGGTTGTTTACAGTGGTTTGTGTGTGTTGGGGGAGGAAGTTCTGGTGCTGTCCTGCAGAGTGAGTCCTAGATGCATGCAATGCAGACATGCGCTGCACAAGAGAGGTGAGCGGGAACTTAAAACACAGAAGTAACAGGTCTGTGATCTGCACAGTGTTAAAATAATACTCCACTATTTTTTATTTTATTTTTTAAAGAGAGAGGGACAGAGTGAGAGAAAGAAAGAGAGAATCAATTTTATTTATTTTTATTTTTTCATCTGGCCTTTGTTTCTCCAACACTTAGTTGTGTATGTGGTGCTGGGGTTTGAACCCAAGTCCTTGCACATGCCAAGCAATTGCTCCAACTGCTGAGCCAGCAGCCTAGCCCCTCAGCACTACTCTTTAAATAAGATAAAATTGAAGGAAACCATAACTGAAGGTAACGAGTTGTGCCTTTTCCACTAAGTTACATACACATTATCTCAGTGCATCTCTTTGAGGCAGGCAAGAAGAAAAGGCTCCAAAATTTTGTTACCACTATTTATTGTGTGGCAAAACTTGATAAAAGACAGATGCATATATATGTAACAGTATAAAAACAGAAAAAAAGAAGGATAAAAATATATACTTAACCTAACGTGTAATCAGAAGAGAAATTGCAACCAGCTTGGCTGTTTACTTACAAGCTAGCATTACAGGAGAAGTGGAGAACAGGGAGAAGGGAAGAGACAGGTGTGTTTGGAAAATTAGAGATCTGGGGAAGGATTTGGGGGAGGAAAGCAGGTAGAGATCGGGGCTGTACTCAGCTCCAGATTTGTGGGAGCAGCAAGCCAAGGAAGGTTATCCAAAGTGGCACACCCACTGAATATGCTATAAATAAGCTGGAAGTTCAGCCCAGAGGCCTCACAGATTTCCATCAGTCAAACTCACCCAGGCCCAAAGCGTTTCCTACCTATCCTGTCAGATTCCACCTTACTTCTGCCTGACCTATAAACAGAGCTGTAGGGTTCAAAATCTGGGGATCTTGCAGAGGCACCACGCCAGCCTGCCACCTCCACTCAGATGTCTTGTATAGGACCAAGAATCCAGAGACCATGCAGATTTCTGAATTCTGAAAGTGAGACACAAAAAGCCGATCAGGAGTGAGTTTTCTTCATGCAAGAGATTGAGGGATCAATGGCTTCTCTGGCGGCTCCATGTGCTGCTGCTTGTCTGGAACCAGTCTCAATTTCCAGCATCTTAGTTTCTCTAAAACTCAGAGCTAGTTAGAATTGAGCCAAATATTCTATGGAGTCCCAAAGAACCTATAACCTTGACGATCAGAGTATAAGGGAAAGAGCAGAGGGAGGGAACTAATAGCTATAGACTATGATAAAGCACACTCTCTTCATTTTCCTGATTAATCCTACCGACAGTCTTTTGTGGTACATTTCAGTTGGCCTGGTGAGTAAGACTGAATTTCCTCTGGGTAGAGAAAATATGGTACCTATATGTGGATTTCCTCTTAAGGTATCTAGGAATACCCCTTCACTACTGATTGATGCAAGCTTATATAATAAAAGCACACCTAATACACGCCTATATAATCACATGGAGTGTGGTTGATTCACCTGCTCCAATATCACTGTAATTTCAGTTCCAATTTCATAAGCGCTTGTTGATCATTTTGTGGCAGGATCAGTGTGAAGCCAGACAAAATAGGCAGATTTTAGTGATTAGCTGGATAAGCTGGAGGTGATGTCAGCTTGGTTTTCTACTGAGAATAAGGAGGAGAGTGGAGAGAAGATGGTCAGGTTAATTGAAGTTTTAGTTTCTTTAATGTGCATATTCAGTGAGGAGGTAGCCTTATTTTTAAGGATTGCTATATGCTAAACACTGTTAGATGGACTACACGCACTCTCAATTTCCACAAATATGTGTCGTAGGTGCCATGATTAATCTTATTCAAAAGATGAGTAAACTGAGAGCAGTAATTTGTCTACTTTGTCCAAGATGACAGAGTAAATCGATGACCAATCTTTAGATTTAAATTTTAGACATGTTCACAAACAAGCCTTAGTTAACCTGTGAAAATGTGCGAGGTCTTCTTTCACACACACACACACACACACTCATACATACACAGGAAAGATGATAGATAGAATTCTGGAGAATATCAGTAGTTGAGAAAAAGGAGGGGGATATATGCTATGAATACCAAAAAGAAGTGGTCCAAGAAATAAGGTTCAGGAGGACAATTTCAAAAAGAGAGTGATTGACACTGTCAATTACTGAAGAGGTGTGCAGTGGAATAGGGCTAAGGAGTGCTTACTGCATTCCCAATGTGAAGGCCCCTGATGCCTTTAGCTAAATCTGTGACAACGGTGTGCTGCATGCAGAGCCAGTGTCCAGTGGTTGGAGGAGCAGATGGGCCAGGTAAAACTGTACTAGGTCCCAACTGAGTAAGCTGAGCTTCCCAACTTGTGATAGAACTACAACTCATGACTTGGAAATGCATTTTTATTCCTATTTGCGTTTATTATTAAAAATTTTTTTAAATAATTTGATAGGGCTATTGGATTGAATTGGGGATGGGTGGAAAGCATTCACCCATGCATGTGGGAAGAATGCTTCTGAAATGCCACTTATGATTATAAGAACAAGAATTGGAAGGGCAAATGGAGGTCTGGACTAAAGTCTCCTTCTCAAAAACATTAAAAAATGGGCACCCTGCAGAATCCATCTTGCATTTCACTGTTTCCTGTTTCATTGTTAACGAATACTTACTAGATTCTCAACCATGAGCAACAGAGCGCTTCCACCCCACAGCACGTTTGCTGCAGGGGACACTGTCTTCTTCATGTGTCATGGAACCTGTGGCTTGTCATGTGTAATTATCTGTCGGCTTATTAACGTGTCAGGGAGTGCAACTCCTGGCTTCTAGTTCAGAGGGGAAACTGCTTAGGGTGGAGACATTCTGCTCGCCAGATGAGGCAGAGTTCTGCCAGCTTCCAGTGCCAGGGAAGCCGTGGACAGTAATCAATACCAAACCTATGAGGAAGACCACCCAGGGACACAGGGCTGTGAATTAAGCCTCCTTCCTACCTTGGCAACTTTTCTTGCTATTCCCAGCCTTGCTCCCACCTACTTGGGGTAGGGCAGAAAGAATGGTTGGAAAGCCTCTCTCCAAAGCAGGAAGAGTCATGATGAAGAGTTAGTTACATCATCCAGGGCTTCAAACTTTAATAAATATTGATTGATGGGTGGAAGTCAAAGCGAAAGCTGAACGAAGGAGTACACATGTTCAAAGATTTTAAGCTAGAAATGCTTTCCTTCCAACTATTCCTAAGAGGAAGTTACACAGGGAAGGCAAAATAGTGGTTAAGGAACTATGGGGGCAGCGGCAGGCCATCTTTCTCCAGGGCCTTCTAAGTTCCCAGCCCAGGCCCTTGTCTGCTTGGAAGATGAGCCTATGCTGCAGTCAGACGCCTTTCCTCCTGTCTCCTGTCCTGACATCTTTCTGCCAGATGGTAGTTCTGGAATTCTGGAGGTGCTTGGCTCTCCTGGGTAACTGCAACCTGAGCCCAGAGAACTTTGGTCCACCCCTCTAAGTAGCACTGACTGGAGCCTAGAAGTAGAGAGGCTAGGCACAGTGACCTTTGGTGCTTTGAGAAGCATCTCCCCAGCCTGCACCTGGGTGTACCAGGAAGAGTGAGTGCTGGCTCTGAATGCCTTCTGCAGTCTGAATGCACCTTTCTTTCTTTACCCAGCAAATGCACTACTATCTTGAAATTCCCTGTAGGATTATCCTGATAGTTTTAAATTACAATTCAGAATCTCAACAAAGTCCAAATATTGGGTATAAACATAGTCAGGGTGCAGATCCAATATATTTGTAGTTGTTAATAGGGAAAAAAAAGAGGAAGAAAAGGCAGACAAAGACCTCCACCCCCAAAATAGATGGGGGATCAATTTTTAGGGTGCTGCTTGCCTTGAGGATTTACTTCCTAAGGGCCTGTGCCCATTGCAGCCCACCCGCAGCTTGACTCCCAGCAGCAATGTCGGGACAGGAGGACCCTGCATGCTGAGACCCCCGCAGCTGAGACCTATTGAGTGGTGAAGGGTTCCAGAGAGCCCATGTTCCTAAAACCACCAGGCAATGGGAGGAGACCTCTCTCTAGGACCCTGACAAGCAGGCTGCTCCCTTTCACTTAGTGAGCTGGGACGCTGTGCCTGAGTCCCAGCTCTGAGGGCTGGGAGGACACCCTGCGCACCAGGGCCCTCAAAGACCACCCCTTTCCCAGAGCGAAAGGTCCCTGGCCTCTGGCTTCTGGAGCGAAGGTGGGAGTGGAGCTGCAGGGGCTGGAGAAGTGGGACAGTAGGCTACTATATGAACTTTCAGCCCAAGAGACATTTTGGGAAAACGTTGAGCATAGAAAATCATATGTAAACATATTCGGTCGACAAATGTTAAGCAAGTATGTCCAGATGTTTTTGTTGAAGCCGTTAGCATCCTAGCTGGTATTGGTGCCATTGCTTGATATTAACGGTAGGTGATTTTTAAAACGCTCCTGATCCCTCTGAAGGACGTGACCAAAGAAAAGTGGAGATGTCTGGTCGTGCACTAGGTGCCTTCCACGACCCTTATTTCCTGTCGCTATTCCTTGCTCTCCAGTCGTGCCGACTGCAGGCGGGGACAAAGTTAACTCCTCTCAAAAGGCGATGCTCCCCAACTAACCTCTTAGGAGGCGATAGCCGCTTCGTGTTGCCAAAAACCCCGACCCTTTACCCAGACCTTTGTCTCAAAGGGCAATTCAGTGGGTGCCAGGACGAAAAGCAATGCAACTGTGTGGACGAGTGTGGAGAGTGAGAGAGGAGCGAGCGGAGAGCGGTAGCTCCACCAGACCTGGGCGGTTTCTGGAAGGCCGTCCGCGGCGGGGCGGTGGGGACAAACCTTGGGAGGGAAGGGGAGGCGGACCCTGAGCCTTTCTCCTAGGCACTCAGTAGGAAGCGTGGTGGAAAAGCCTCCGCGCCTTTCGGTCGCGCCACTAGGCTACGGCCTTAGCGCGCGGGGCGCTGGCCTTCGCTCTCCGAGGCGGCGGAGCTGGCAGTCCTGGCCTGGCCGAAGGCAAACCCGACTCACACGCGCGCTCCCGCCCCACGCGCCCTTCTTGCCCCGGCTCTGACGCCCGCAGCTGTTCACCGCTTACAGCGAGCTCTGCCCAGGCAGCCAGCGACCTGCGCGGCGCACTGCGCGGCGCTCGAGGGGCTCTGGGCTCCCGGTCGGGGGTTCGGGCCGCCCTGGGGGAGGGCGAGGGGTAGGAAGAGGAGGGGGAGTGGGTGGACTAATGATGAAAAAGTCTCCTCCATCCTGGCTCCTTAATTAAATGCATGGAAAGAACCGAGGCGAGCACATCTGGTTTCAATCTGCAGCCCTTTGATGGCATCAAATGTTCTTTTCCCAGATCAGGGCTGGAAGTTCTGGGCTAACTATGGCCGTTTGGAGCCCAGAAACCATTTACACACACTCGGACTCTTCTGTCCGACCCTCTGAGCTAGAGGAGGAAAAATAAAATAAAATCTAGCAATCAAGGGAGTAAAGGAGTACTGTGTGTTTAAAGAACGTGAAACGCCACAAATAGGCACGCAACATTTTACTTACTCATCACAAGTAACTCATTTCTAGCGAGATTATCAAAGCTGTTAGCAAATTCCAATAGTCATGAAAATTAAAATTAAAAAAAAAAAAAAAAAGGTCAGCACCCCTCTGTCCTGTCAAGCTAGGGCTCTGCGGACCAGGACTGGGTAGGACTTAGCGAGGGTTCTCCGCCGCTCTGTTTCTCCAGGACCGCACCCGACCGGCGCCCGAGGCAGAGCAGCAGCTCCCGCAGCCACCCAGAGCCGCGCGCCCCAGGAGAGCTCCGAATTCGGCAGAGATCTGAATTCGGATCCTCTGGGCTTAAGGTCCTGGCGGGAGGGAGCGAGCTCCATCACCCCAAAAAGGTTACAAAATTAGCAGGGTTGAGGGAATGATCATGATATAATCCTAGAGTCCTTTCCTCCGACTTAACAATAATGTAAACTTTCTGCTACCTTTGGCTCCGAGATTGGCAGAGAAAACCTAGATTTTTAGTCCCCAACCGGCCTTAGGTCCGCAGAAAAAGCGTGGGAGAATCTCCCATTATTATCGCTCCTGTTATTTTATTTAGCAGGCTGTCTCTACAGAGCACACATAGCCTTAGTATGCTTGCTCTCTCGCTCTGTCTGACGCTCCCTGAATTCCCCCCCCCAAAAAAACTGTTACAACAACAGAAAACTTTAAAGGGGGGCAGGAAGAAAAAATTTGATTGTGATAGTTATGGATTTTTTCCAACAAGTTTCCCTGCAGCTGTTATCAAAACATGCAAATGAGATTTTCCAACAGGATCTTAAACAAATCTGGAGGAGTTAATGCCATAGCAAAATAATCAGCCCGTTTGAAGTGACTGTGGGTTTCAGTTTGTCTTTTCTCCCTGTGATACTATTGCAGGGGAATGATAATTAGACCTTTACTTTAAAAATCCAAAGGGGCTCTCTCCTTCCCTCCCTCCCTCTTCTCTCTCTCCTCCCTCTCCCTCTCTCTCGCTCCCTCCCTCTCCCTTTCTCTCTGGCTCTGAAGTTGGCAAAGGGGTTTTTCTTAATCAGACTGTTTTTTGGTCCGAGGGAAAGGAGGAAGAAGGAGATTGTGATGGAGAAAGGGGGTCTGTAAAACGTCAGGCGCGGCACAAAGGCTTTGCCACGTAATTACAGGCTCCTATTAAGTGGAGATCTGCCCTCCCAGGGGTCTCCAATTTTCTTGTATTCCCTACAAAGCCTCCTCTGCATGCCAGTTTGTGCCTTTTGAAGTGCCAGAGAGCTTCTTGATCCAACTGAGAAGGAAAAAGGCGCTCAGCAAGAAGAGGGGGAGACAGAGAGAGAGAGAGAAGGGAAAGGGGGAACCCACCGCCACCCTCGTTCCGACTCTTGAAGCAGTATTTTTAAAATTTTTAAATTTTATTTTTATTTTTTTAACTCCTTACCAAAAGTAAAGTGAGAATCCTGCTCTCTAGTACATCTGCAAGACATCACCCTCTCCTCCTGAAACTTTAGTCACTCCTGAGAATCCACAGGAGTGCAGAGAGGGGGGAACGCGTTTGCCTGAAGATGTTTTAAAGCTGGAACAAGCCTTCTTCTGTTGGTGCTTGAACTCTTGCCGGGGAATAACTCCTTTAACCTTTTTTTTTTTAACCCACTTTGATTCTTCTCTCCCACCCCTTCTTCTCTTTTATTCTGTTTGCCTAACTCCCCCGCCCCGCTGGCCTCCCCTTTCCTCTCTCCCCCCTTATTATTATTTTTTAGTACATAAGTGTGGATGCTTTCTGAGAGTTGGAAGAGATTTTTTTTCAACTCCTGACTTAAACATAGGGTAATTTTTTAATTTTATTTTTACTTTTTGGTGTGGATTATCTCTTTGGATCGCGCCGGACTTGGCTTCGGGAAAGCAACCAAACTGAGGGAGGTTGCTGGTGCAGAACGCTCTGCTCTGCAGAAAGGGGTCCCCCGCCCTCTTTTCCTTTTTTTTTTTTTTAAGCCTTCCTATCCTTCTCTCTCTCTCTCTCTCTCTCTCTCGTCTCTCTCTCCACTCCCCCCTTTCTTCCCCACTCGGCTCCTCTCCCCCCTCGCGCCCACAGCGTTTGGTGTTGATTCGAGCGGGAAGAGGGGGGTGGGTGGGATTGGAGGGGGAGACCATGACCTCCAGCTACGGGCACGTTCTGGAGCGGCAACCGGCGCTGGGCGGCCGCTTGGACAGCCCGGGAAACCTCGACACTCTGCAGGCGAAAAAGAACTTCTCCGTCAGTCACCTGCTAGACCTGGAGGAAGCCGGGGACATGGTGGCGGCACAGGCGGACGAAAGCGTGGGCGAGGCGGGCAGGAGCCTGCTGGAGTCGCCTGGACTCACCAGTGGCAGTGACACCCCCCAGCAGGACAGTGAGTGAGGGGCGCAAGCCCAAGCGAATGTGTGCCGGGGACCGAGGGCGGAGGACCAGGTGGGGCGGCGGGAGCTCGCCCCTGACCCGAGGCGGAAGGTCTGGGTTTTCTCGGAGAGGTGGTGGCAGGCGCCAGAGAAACGGCCGGTCACAGATGAGGAGCAAGGGGTGAAGAGAGGAGGTCTCCGCCCAGGGCGTAGCCCAGGCGCCGGGAAAGGCTCCCAGGCGGGGGACGCTCCTAGGCCCTGCGGTCTGGGCCGGGGACTCTGACCGCCCGGGACTCTCCCTTAAGCCGAGGGCGCTGGGTCTCCGTCCCAAGCGAGCGCGGCTGCCGCGACATCCGGCAGGCGGGGCGAACCGGCTGGGCTGGGAAAGGGTCCTGCCGCGGCGCTAACGGGAAAGCCAGCTCCGGGGAAGCGGCAGTTAAATTTGCTGAGCGGGGTCGCCAGGGCTTCCCTCCGGTCGCGAAAGAGTGCTCGGGGGAAGGCACCGCGCGAGGGAGTCGCCTGCCGCTGCGCTGGCCGCCCACCGCGCGCCCGCACCCGAGGCCCGGGCCAGCCGGAGCAGCACGGGAACGCCCAGCCCCAGTCGCCGCCGCCGCTCTCGGTCCCCTCCTTTAGCCTCACCTGCAAATGGGTTTGAGGAAGAGTTTAAAACCCGGTTGATTGGGAAAACTCAGGCGAAGCAAAAGGATCGTCCTTTCGGGGTAACCCGAGATTCCGCCCCAATGATACCGCACAACGAAGACACTGGGAATCTGGGCTTGAGTACGGAAGCCGGTGTCATCGTTGAGTAGCTCTGTGGATTGGCCTCTAGACCCCCAGAAAAGTCCCACTCACAAAGTCCCCTTGTGCATCCTCACCTACTGGTGAGGATCCCACCACCACCATGAAAAGCCTGGCTGGCCTTATCTTTATCTTTAAAATGTGACTATTAAGTGTATTTTATTGTTCCTGAGTCTGTAATAGAACTGTCACCTGGCTCAGCCCAGGTGACATAAGGCCAGGCCGTCTCTCCTCCAAGTTGCTGGAATCTGAACTTGTCAAAAGTTCTGAAATAATCGCTTTCCACGTCATTATTTGCTAATACCTATTTTGTGAAATTTGGAGCCTGTGAGTGTCCACTAGCATTATAAAGTTTTTACAAAACATTGCCCATCTCCGAATTTCAGAAAAATAAACATATAAAGCAAACTGGACTAAGAAACAATTAGGATTAGGGCCTGGAAACAGTGGCAGTAGGGGCCAAGGGAGAGGCCTTCTTTGAGACAGGGGCACTGGTCTTTTGCCCTGCTTTTTTAGCTCAGCACTGGATGCCCCTTGGTTATTCTATCCAGGAGTGACCAGGGGCCAATTCACTCTATGCTCACTCACTTTCTGCAGTGGGCCTCAAGAGCTGGCTAAGGAGATTTGCCTGGCCTTTCCCTAAAGAAAGGCAGCCAACTTTGAGGAAAGGCTGGTGTCCCCAAGTCCCAGTGAGGGTAGGAGCTGCAGGGGTTTGGAGGGAGGCTTTGCAGCTTTGGGTTTGCTGCTCCTGCTTGGAGTGCCAGCGGCAGGAGGTAAGTGTTTAAGCTCTAACAAAGGCACCGTGAAGTACCATGATTATTTTAAACCATTTTACTAGGGAAAATGTAAAGCACGCAGACACCAGAAGAATAGTATTTTATAGCCCTCGCTGCTCTAATTCTAAAATTCGGACCTTCTGCTATGGTTAATTATTAATCAGAACATTTACACTATTTGGAGGACTGACGGGTGGACCCCCAAGAAAAAGCAGGACTGCAAAGAAACTGCTGTCCAGACCAGGGTGGAGCAGGAGAGACAAGAGTTGCTTTGTCCCAAGAGAAGACAGGAGGCTGGGAAGGCCCAGGCCAAGGCTGCCTGGGAACATCAGATACTGCAGGGCTGGAGGGATGCAGAACCAAGAGATGGCCTGGGACTGGGGAATGGCTCCTGTGAGCCCCAAGGTTGGCACCACCAAGGCCACACCACACACGAGGCATCCACTGGACCTTCCAGGACAAGCTTGGGGTTGTGGGCAGAGTTGGTGACCATTTGTCCTGGAAGAAGGTATAAGACTCCCAGAACCCATCTGGGTCTTACAAAGAGTAAAGAGGCCTTGGGACTCAGAATGGCAATAACTTCAGAGGCCAGGGGATGGTCAATAGTTTGGGAAGGGGTTGGCAGAATGCAGAGCAAGGTGATAGGAACAGGGAGACTGACATCTAGGATTGGGAAGGTGGCCAGGAAAACATATATACATGGCAGGCCTTGTTTCCCAGAAAGATGGCTATCAGGCTATGCTAACAAATAGCTTGTGCATTGAGCAGCAGTGTTTTCCTCAACCTCCTTCTTTTCCTTGGGGATGAGAGTGGGAGAATCTAAGTCAGGTGATAGCAGAATTACTGTCCTTTAGTTCTTAGGCTCCTACCAGGAGTTTCAGCAGAAGTTGTGAGCCACTTGGAAATCTAGGCTGTGGGGTTGTATTGGTCCTCCAGCCTGCAGTGGACAGGAGGCTCAGCCTGTGAAGCAAAGGAGAGGGGGGGTCTCTGGGCAGAAGAGAGGTAGAGCAAAGGTCCTGGCTGCAAGAGACTGAGTGGGTCTCACTAGGAATCAGAGAGATTGAGAAGTTGCACCAGGAGCCAGCATTTCTTACAGCCAGCTGCGAGACTGCTCCAGAGTGGGAAAAGAATCTCCTGCGGAGAGATGAGGAACAATAAAAGATGCCTTTGACTTTTCCAGCTGTATAGAGACAGTTCTTATCCCGATCCTTTCTAAATTTTCTATTTGGAGAAAATTAGGAAAAAAGGCTTTTTTACAGTTTCAATATTAGATTCTTAATTGTGCAGAAATTTGAATTATAATGTGTGGTCCCAATGTAGCAAAGAGGAACTGAATATTATCCAAAGTGAGCGTTTTCTGTTGGCCTCCCTCACCCCGTCAGCCATCCAGCCCCAGGCCCGATACGGGTGTGCATTTTGTTTTCCTTTCTGTAGATTTCTTTCACCTTTTTACTGATGCTCCTGGCACAGTACACTTTTAAACTTCTGGGTTCTTTAACACCATTAGGAATCCAGTGGTGAATGTGAGTGCAATTGTGTGAGGGGATGATGGCAAACCAGGAGTAGCTAGGGAGAGGAAAGAGGAACCCTCGTAAAAATAGGCGGAACTGCAGGAGGATAGGGCATTTCCCTCTTACTTCTTAATCTCAACTTCTGCAAACTCTTAAAAAAAAAAAAAAGCTCCTGCCTTCCACGTTCCCAACCTCTAAATTAGTGAAACCAGATTGTCCTAATAAGACCTTTTGTTGGAAACACATGTAGTCATAAAAAGGTAGACGGAAAGTCAATTAGACACGCGCGCACACACTCACAAGCCGGCGCTAAGTGTGCACCGGGCTCAGCTGCGCCCCGGCCTCGGCGGGATGCAAATGTGGAACAGCGGCGCGGGAAATCGATTTGTCACAAAGGGAGAGGTGTAAACGCGGCGCGAAGCTTGCCCGCCCAATCCACCAGTCACAGTTCTGCGGGCCAAGCTCGACCAGCTCCTCCTCGCCAGAGGAACGCCCAGGAGAGCGGGAACATTTTCTAGGGCGCTCTCCAGTTGAATTCGCATCAAAATAATATCATTTCCCCCTGTGTCCTCGGAGTTCGCAATAGTTATGGCGCCAGAAATGTCTTAATCGGCACCACCCGATTTCTGCCCTCAATTAATTCATCAGGGGAGCCAATTAAATCGATCTCATAAGGATAGCCTGGAAAGTTTTCTTTTCAGAGGGGTGGAAGGTGAAACCCAGGATCAAGGGAGGTCACTGAGTCCCCAAAGCCAACTGTGAAGGTGGTGAATTATGTTTATTTTGCATGCAGGGGCAGGGGGCTGGGTAGCCTCCTAAAATTTTGGAGAAATGGACAGTGTCATGACTACCGCCCTCTCTGGGGCAAGGGGCAGAGGACTTCGTGTTTGAAGTGTCAGGGAATTGGGTCAGTAAAGTCCCAGGCTCTGGCTGCCCGCACTGGGGGCTGCGTATCCCCAATTCTCACAGACCGCGGGTGCATTTCGCGGTGAAACCCTTCGGTGGCGAGAGCGCTTCTCTTGAGCCTGCCAAGCCTTGAGATCTTGCATTTGTTTCACAGGCTACTGTGCTCAGGCCCGAGCCTCCTGCTCAGCGGTGTGCCACAAGGTCCCTGGTAGTTGCTTAGTCTTCCCAGGGGCGTCATTTTAGATTTTACAACACCAGTGAGTAAATCATCTCTAAACCAACAAGATGTCACCCCCTCAAGCCCTCTGCAAAATGAATCTTTCTTTTCAGAAGCAGCGGTGCTTTCTATCCTCAACCCAGATCCCACAGTTTTGAAAACTGCTCCAGGACCCCTTTGCCCTATATGACCGGCTGTAGATATTCATTTATGAAAATCTCTAGACCAATTTGATTTTTAATTATTTTTTGAAAAATCTGTTTCTTTTACAATCCTTCTATACCCGATTTTCCCGTTAGCTGCAATAGTCGGGCCCACCACCAAGGCAGACCTCTAAGCCCAGGAGTACCAACCCCGGTTCTTACAAAAAGTCTTGGTGTTCCCTACGCTTGTGTCTTCTTCAGCTCCTGGGGTGCCCACTGTCTGACGTTCTTGGAATATGTATTTTCCTTTAACCCGTTCAAAGAGATGGAGTCATCAGAAGGCATATGAAGACCAACTCTTTGAAATCAGGGGAGTATTTACAAAGAAGGCGATAAAGCTTGCTTGCAATTATTTTTTGCAAGTGATAGAAGGAGTATTTTTATGGGAGGGGCAGAGTACTCTACCCCAAAGAAAAAGTATGGCCAATGCTGGCGCTCAGCATCCTTCAGAGTTTAATTAATAGGAATTTTAGAGTATTCCTCAGAGCGAGAGACCACGGACGTGGGGGAAAAAAATGTTCGGGTGAGGGAAGAACTAACTCCCTGCGTCTAAACATTTGCAAACAGGGCAATGAGAATGGGAGCCCTCTTTGTCTGATTCTGTGTTTTACTTCCACGCCCTCAAGTAGGACTCCCACAGTTTGGTGTTCTTTAACTCCCTTTCTTTTTTTTTTTTTTTAAAGAAAGAGGGGACAGTGAGAGAGACAGAGAGAATCAATTTTTTATTTAATTTTTCACATGGTTTTCGTTGCTTTGAGACTTGGGTACGTGGTGCTGGGGTTTGAACTCCCGTACTTGCGCATGCCAGGCAAACACGGAACCGCTGAGCCACCGCTCCAGCCCCTTTAACTCCCTTTCAACAAGATAAAGAGCATATACATGTCACAGCATTGTTATGTATCCAGGAGAACTTGGATTCTTGAAAAATCAAGTACCATGGTGTTCAGGCTAACAACACTCCATTAAAAACCAGCGCTTTCAAGGAGCATAAAATATCAACAACCCACCACAGCCTGCTTTCTTATTAAACCACCACAGCACTGTTTCTTATTAAACTAGTAAAAGTGGAGATATATCATTGCGTCCAGAACTAAGAAGGAAATGTTCAGTGGGTCTAGGCTGGCAGGTTTGGTTTTTAGTTGAGGAAGTTCTTGAGTAAGATCTCCACTGCGATCTGATTATTAGCAGTAATTGTCCTATTTAGTGCATTGACCCGAGGATGTAGTCACATAGACAATGTTGGCTTATAGGTTTAATGATGGATTATAGGTTTAAGACTTTAAAAATTACTATAGTTCGCTGGCCCTGGAACCACTTTTCTTAATGAAAAAATATCTGAGAAGCTAATTACAGGAGAGATAGCCAGTTTAGCTCTGCGAAGAGGAATACAGGCATAAATAGTTGGCCAAGGAAATTTTTATGAAAGCAAGAACATGTCAGAACAAATCAATCCCATGCACAAGTGACTTTTGAAAAGTCAGAGGACAATCAGAATCTTAAGGATTAGGCAGTCCCATAGTCTTCAGATAAGCCATAGAATACCTTTGTTTCTTTCTTTCTTTTTTTGGGGGTGGTACTGGATGCTCCAGCCCCTTTCTAGCAGTGCAGAATGAGGAAGTTCTAATTCTTGGGAACTTTGAATGTTATTTTTATGTTATTGATTTTGAAGCTCAGCTTCATATGAGGAATAAATTTGGAATATGTGTGTTTATTTGAATCCCCAAGACTCAAATTATGAAGAGCAAGGTCAGCCCTATTCCTATTCTGGTTGCTTTCATGGAGTTATTTGCAAATGCCTGGAAATTTTCTTAGCAGGGAGTAGAGGAATAATACCAAAATTCAGACGCAGGAGTGAAGTTTGCACCAAAGTCTGAAAAGCGGGCTCCTCTGGGGCCCCCTTTGTGGGGGAGAGGGGGTGTCTGAAAAAAAGTACAGGAGGAATTATTCAATGAAGAATTCCAACTTTTGAAACAGTCCACAGTATCTTTGGTTTAATGGTCCCGGTCTTTGCCCAGGCAAAGACGCAAAGCCTCCTACCCGCTCTCTGCCCTTTTCCTGCAAGCTGAAAGGACTTCACTGCCCCGCAGCTTTGCGCGGGTGAGGTGGAACCTCCATCTCCCCAGAGGCGCTCTTCCTCCTTTCTCCCGCCGATAGGGGGCGGAATGCCCCAGGCTGAGACTGGTTTGTCCCTACTCTTAAAATCGCCTGGACCCAGGCAGGAGAGGGGGAGAGAGGCTGAAAGACTCCTCTACTTAAGGATTAAAATACGAGAAATAACAACAGCGTGAAGACTCTTCAGGGACTATCTGAATACATGTTACATGCATGCATTTTGACAGAGATGTGGAGGAAGCTGGTAGACACTGCCTTCCCCTCCTCCTTTGAAATGAGAGTGTCAGGATTCCAGAGTGCACAGGAAGGCACAGGAAGAGCTGGGACCAGGCTCGGGAAGGTACCAGAAACGGTGCCCAGGTTCTGAGGGGGAAGGGAGGGAACCCTGTAGAGGTGGGTGTGTCCTGTGCCTTTGAACTTGGTACAAAAGCACCAGACCTGCTGGATGGAGACCTAGCAGGTGTTAGTGAGGTGCTGCAAATTGCCACAGAACCTCTCTGATTATCATCTGGAGTTTTCCTTTTTGGCCCTGGTGTGAGGATGACCCTCTTTACCCCAAAGAACAGTCACTGCCCCCAAACCTTGTGTGAATCTGAAACTTTGAGTGCCCCAAGTCACTTTCATATCTGATTCCTGCCTTCCATTGATCTTTCCTTTATGGGCAAGAGTTTCAAGGGTCTTACAGGACAGATGAAGAAAAATTCTCAGCCCACTGGTGAATTTTGGACTTTTTTTCTTACTGACATGGGGGTCAACAAGAGGAGGCATCTCTGGGAGCCACACACTGGCTGAATGGAGATCCTATCTTCTTGGCCTAGGTGGTGGTTAACACAGACCCTCCAGGACAACCGGAGCTGGGGCGTTCCCTAGAAAGAGAAGAAGCACAGGGCCAGAACTGTGAGGGAAATTGCTTTCCCACAAGCGTTTGTGTGAGAGTAAGAACATTCAGCCCATTCACTTAATTTCTCATCATCAGTCATGTCATTATATTTTAAAGGACCTCACAGTGCTGGAAGGTGGTGTAGTTATGAATAAGCATAAAAACAGATGGATGCTTTCCCAATACTCTATATAGAAGGATGCCAAATCTGTTCAAAGAGGACCCAGATCCACAACTTTAAGGCCAGGGGGCCCAACTCAATCAAAATTTGAGCCAGGATGTGCTATATTCAATCAGCTTGACCATGGGCACAGCCAGCACTTGAAGCACATGCAGAGAAACGTATTTCCTCAAGTTTCCATCTCTTTTCCACACAGTTTCAGTGTTAGCCTGTGAAGGGCCTGCTGGAATTGGCTTGGGCCTGGTGGGTGGCAGTCAGAATTCCAGCATCCTGTCCTTGTCTTCTGTCCTTTCTCGTTTGTATTCCCTCTTCCCCAGCAGGCTGTGCAAGATCTGTGTGCTTCAGAGGAAGCTGGGACTTAAAGGCCATACAGGTCCCCTAAACACTGCTTTCTGGAATCCTCAAAAAAAGAGAGGGCCGTCAAGCTCAATTATATGCAATGCACCAGATATCTCATGTGATTTCCCTCCCTGCTAATTCATTTTATAATAGCCCAGCTAGAGACTTCTTGGGGATTGTGGCTTGGAAGATTGGTTGTCATTCTGTTCCTTTTCAGGTTACTTATAAAGATGTGGGATTTAAGGTTTTAATGGGATAGGCATAGAATCTGAACCTGTATACCTTGGCATCTACGTATGTCACCACTATTCCAACTGGGAGGAGCGTTAAATAACTATGTACATCTCAACTTCCCTTTCCATCTTCTGCCAGTGCGATTTCCCTAGATACTGGTCTGGATTACAGGAACCACATAGCCCTGAGACAGCTGTCAGAATGTTGCCAGTGTCTGTTAATGCTTATCAACTACAATGAGCACTGTGTGCTCACCATTTCAGTAACCATCTGCTTCCTGATGACTCCCGTTCATAGCTTTAAGGCCTCCATGTTGTTGGAGGTACAGATCCAGGTATGCAAACCCTATTTGACATTTCCATTTGAATGCCATAAGAGTGCTTCAGCCTCAGAAATAACAAAACATGGAACTTCGGAGCTCCCTTTCCCTATCTGTCTTTCCTATAGATTTCCCTGTTCTCCAAAATGGCAATATGTCAAAGCAAAACTCAGACTTTTCAGACCCATCCTCGACTGTCCTTCCTTTATGCCTCTGCCCAGTCTATGTCCAGTTCCCAGCAAGTTTATCTTCTGAAGTCACTCGACCCATCTACATCTAAGATCTCTAGCACTCCTCACCTGCATTGCCATAACACCTTTCGAACCATGCATCCTTCCTGCTGTGGAGGTGATGAACAGAGAGAGTATAATGAAACCTCAAAGCTTATCTATTGGATAATTGAATGACAAGTTAGTTTCTTCTACAAACACATTGTTTAAAAACGTACATTCTTTAGAATGTATAGTTGCTTTTAATTATTTTCTACATTGACGGTGAATTCTTTATCCTGTTTCTCAAAAATATCACCCTTCCTAGTCTATAACTTCATCCCATTCCAACCTCCTGCCGGTTCACACACACAAGTACCCATGGGAACCTTTTCCTACTGTTCCCTTGTATGCGAGCTAGACTGGTATGCTACCCCTGGGCTGAGTCTTTGTGCTGCTCTGACTTCTCCGAAACGTCCTTGCTCCTGCCTCTTTCTGCAAACCTGCCCATGCCACCTCCCCAGGTTCTGCTCCCACCACACCCATGTTCTTGGGAGACTCCCTCACTCCCAAGTTCCAGCCCTGCAAATCCCTTTCCCCTCTGGAAATGATCAGTGCCTCCACCAGGGTTGCTGGATTATTTTCTAAGTATCTTATGATTGTTAACTTGCCTTGAGAATTTCTGCAGACCAGAAATTTGGGGCAGAATGCCTTCCACAGTGTGCAGCACAGCGGCAGTAGGCAGATGAGTTAATAGGTAATTACTGCCTTGTAAGGCGTCATTCTGCTGTCTTTGCTCACTAGCTGCAAGTCATTTTCTAATTATAGAGTAATACCAAAATATGGTATATGGCCATTTTGGAAAAATACAGTGTTTTACATCAAACATTCAAATGGGAAAAGAAAGCCAACTGTATCCCACTACCTCAAAGTAGATACCGTTACTGTTTTGGAATGAAAATATTTTCTTTTTATTTTGTATACAATTTTGGATTATATTGTCTAGCGTTCTTGATGACAGATTTTTTTAATCAGTGGAGAAATATTAAATCCTATTTTTCGAGATTGTATTTCCCCTAAATTAAGAAAATGCATAAATATTTAAGTCACTTATTCTCATCAGGAAAATTAAACAGACATGCAACAGCAAGCAGGCTTCTCAGAGATGTGGGGAGCTGTGGTGCCTCAGTCAGCTCTGTCCCTCCCAGGTTCCAGGGGAAGCTCTTCCAGTGTAACATCCTTCAGAGAAGCAGTTTCTTTTTCTTTTCCACTTGTTCTTGCTGGGAGCCTTCCTAGACATGAGCGCATGTTTTCTTTTGAAATGGGAAGAGCCTGCGTGGTACCTAAAGGGCGTTGCTAGACCACATGTACAGAGCTGCAGCTCACAAATCCAGTGTTGAAATGGTTTGGTAAAGAAGCTCTCACAAAATGAACACAAAGTTGTGGGGAACATAACTGAAGGGACTGAAATTTTTTCTATTATTGTTGATCCTTGGATCTTAAATTTTCCTTTATTAAATAACTTAAAGACTCACATGCTTTTTAAAAACAAAAAAAGAAGCAATGGTATTTCTCCATGTCCTGTAGAATGATGGTAATGACGATCATCGAGGACAGTGGCAGGTTCCAGGGCATGGTGGTTTGTTTTGACAGAGGAAGAGCACTTACAAAAATAAGATCAGTGCATTTTTATCCAGATCTGAATCTTTATTTAAAGTTATGATTATAAGGAAGATACAATTATTTTTCTTTTTGGGGACTGAGGATTGATACAGGGGTTCTCTATCATTGAGCCACATCCCCAGCCTTTTTTTTTTTAATTTTGAGACAGGGCCTCACTAAGTTGCTTACCTAGGTTGGCCTTGGACTTGTGATCCTCCTGCCTCAGCCTCTGGAAAAGTACACTACTGTGTCTGGTTAAGATATAAATTATTACAATGAAGCCTATTAAAAAAATTATTTCCAGACAAGCTTGTTTTAAAGCATTTGCCTGATAAATACCAATATTTTATTTAGGGAAAGTATTAGCAAGTGATATAAAATCATGTTCAGCAAAATTTGAAAATAATGAATGAGATGCATCTTCTATATATTAGCAATTAATCTAGCTCCTCATGAGAAAGGAAGAACAGAGCGTAAGCACCAGTTTTGAGAGTGAAAAACCACACTCGCCCAGTAAAAGTTCCTGCAGTTGTGCGTACTGCTTCTATCTGAGGAAGGAAACGGAGCCACCCAAGAGCTGCTTGCGTGCAGCCAGATGTGCTGCTCAGCAGCTCTAAGCCGAGATCCGGAGACCACAGGGCGAATCCGCAACACATTTAAGAAATAAAACGTAATTTAGTTCATTAATCATGAAACTGAAATCTGCAGTTTTGCTAGACATATTTCAAAGACTGAATCCCTTCTGACAAGAGAAACAGAAAATAATATCATGCACATTTGACGCTAACAGTCTGCTCCTAACTTCCCCAGGGAGGAAGAGATCTGTCTGAGTCTGATGGTTTCTACTCAGAATATATGGACCGCTATTTAAATTTTTATCTTCTCTTTTTTTCCCCCTTTTCCTGAACCTTCTCCTTTCTTGAGGTGGCAAGAATATCTGTTTTCTGCAGATTTCTGGTAAGAAGATTCAGAGCTACCTTGAACCTGAAATTTCAAGGAAATTCGGCCTGTGTTGGGCTGGGCCTTCAAGTCAAATCTTTTTATGTCAATTAATATACTCAAGCTGCGGGCCTACTAGTTCCTTTCCCTGATGACCTTTATGAGCTGATACTTGTTTTGTCATAGAGTGTTAATAATAGGGGAGATAAAGTGAGGTACAATGTAGGAGTATTTCACAAACTTTAAGAAAGTGTGAACGAGTGCTGAGAAGTGGGCAAAATTAGCATCACTCTGTTCATCTTGCCCATAGGAGAACTTAGGTTGGAGGCCGAGTGGGCCCCTCTGGAGAGTGGCCATCTTGCTCCTCTCAGCCCATTGCCCTTACCTGCCCCGCACCCCACCTTCGAGGTCCAGTGATGGGATGGAAGGAGGACTCCACAGGCCCCTTACAGTGCCTTGGCATGCTGCACAAGTGTTTCTAAACTAAAAGGGTTCATCTTCTTCATTATAAAGAGGGCCCATAAAGAGGGCTATGCCTGTCTTCCTGGTAGGAAAGCAGTAGGCCAAAAAGGACTGTGGTTGGGAAATTTTGAATATTTGAAAAATAAATTGGAATATTTGAAAAAAAAAGAGATAAATATATGTGGTTAAAAACAAAAGACTTAATATATATGTTAAATGGCTAAGTATATTTTAAATGGCTACACACACACACACACACACACACATACACATATATATACACCCCATGAAAGATCCAATGGAAAATTTTCTAAATTAGGTTATCAAATAAAGATAAAAAAATAAGAATGCATTTAATTAGATTTACACCAAACCCTCAAAAAGTGAGAAACCTTTGGGGCTGGGGTGTAGTTAAGTGGTAGAGCATGTGTTTAGCAAGAATGAGACCCCATATTCAATTCTCAGCAGAAATATATATATATATATATATATTTATTTACTTATATATAAATAAATGTATAAATATATATAAATTTATATATTCATATATGTATAATAAAAAGTGATTCATCTTTAATTTTGATTCAGGGACTTTAAGAGTTTCCATATATTTTACTTGAGGTTCAGAGAACTCTCTGTTAAATCCTGGGCCACCATTTATTTGCCAGTTGATTGAGGACAATTGTCTGGATTTCAGGGTCCTCCTGGATAAAACAGGAATATTAATATCTGCTACACAGTTTCACTGAGTAATGAGGTGAGAAAGGCCGAGTGCCCCCTGCCCGCTCCTCTCCCCACAGGAGGCCCTCAGATAAACGCTCCCTGTCTCTTGTTCCGCACTTCCACGTCTCTGACATGCCGTTTATTCCAGGCTTGGATGTATAGGCAATGTGGTTTCTTAAACATCGTTAAAGGCCATTTAATGCTCCTGGAATTGTAATATGCCCATATTCTAAAAGCCACACTCACATAGCACGTCACATGTCACTTTAAGTGACTAGACATTGATTTTTAATCTGAAGTTAGAAACGATGCCTCATGATTTTTAGTGAAGCCCACAGGGCCCCCACCATGAGAGCCAGGCAGAGCCCCACACCCACTCTGCCTCTCTTCAGAGTCTCTTGACACTTAGGTGACGTGGTCCTTTTCTGTTCCCCCTTGCTTCAACCGTCTCTGCATTCTCCACTGAGGAAGACCAATCCTATTTTGCTTCTGGATTTTATGCAGACCACAGATACATGCTGAGACTTCTATCTCAGACCCGACATAGCAGGAAGTTTCCAGATGGGCCTCCTTCTGTTCTCTCTGTAGTGTGCGCCTCCGCAGCAGCTCTAGCTACTATTCCACTCAGACTCATGTGGGGTTTAATTTTGTTCATGTTTACTACAGTCACACATACAGTTGCCATTCTTTTTCCTATTTAGACTTTCCCACCAGTTGAACAAGGCAAGCATTCTGTCCTGAGTTTGACGTGTGACCTGTTTTCATACATATCACTTTGAAATCTGATAAGCATAGAAGTCATAAGGACTGTATTCCTATACCATGAAGCATCCAGAACTCTATTTTTTTTAAACCAAGTAATTAGCATTAAGTCTCCCTGGCATTCTTGGGTAATACATGAGTGTAGCTAACAGCTGTGGCACATGTGCAGCAAACCCGTCCCTATGGGTGAGGCGCTCTGGTGACAGCTTATTGCAGAGCTGGTGTGCTCGTGTCTAAGGAAGCTGCTTACCACGAGCCCATGGAGGAGCGATCCCCTGAATGTGCCCCGGAACATGCTAACAAGTGGTGTTAGGCAAAGATCAGGAACGCTGCTCTGTTGGGAATAGTGGCTCTGACATATGGAAAAGTGTGTGTGCTTGCAAAAAAAAAAAAAAAATGCTGTCTTTGCTTGACTGTATCCTGCAGAGTCTCCTTGGAGATGTGGGTGGCTCTGGGTTATTGCTGTCCTTTGGAGAGCATGGGACCCTTCCTTATGTAAGGAAAACTACTTCAACCCTGGCCTTTTTCAGTTCTCTGTGCTGTCTATGTCTCTTCCATATGCAGTTATTTAGAAATAAGAGATAGAGAAATAACAGAGCACCTATTCTTTCTATAATTTCTCATGCCCTAATCCTGTATGTCTTCTGTGTGGGGTTTGGTTTGCTTGCTTTGAAATGAGTGGAGGCATCTTAAAATGCAAATTCCCGGGCCCTGCCTGTGTGCAGTGATTCAGAATCTCCGAAATGTGTGCATTTTAAATATCCCAGATAATTTTTATATACCAAAGGGTTTGGGAACACTGATCCAGGCCTTGCCACCATTATGAACTGGCACTGAATGTGTATTTCCTGTGATGCCAGCTGAGCCTCATGCGCTCTTCTGCCCTCCCTAAGCGTCAGTCTTGTGTCTGCGGTGCGTGTGGTTTTGAAGTCAAGGGCGGAGAGCCGGACACTGTGTGCTGCAGAGCACCTGTCACGGCGCTTTTCCTGTTAAGCGTGGCTGACAGTTAATGAGTAAATGAACACATGAACCAACAAGTAAGAAATGCAGAGCACAGCCACAGCACGTACAGGTGCCCGGCAGGGTCCTCAGCACACTGCGTAAAAAATGCCATTTGAGAAGCTACCGGGGAATGGAAAAATCCCAAGACTAATGTTAGGTGATTGCTATCTCAGCACTTGCTCCAGAAGAAAAATCATGTGTTAAAAAAGTGGCAGTCGACCACATGAATCCTAGTATTTACAATTTAATTTAAAGTGCAAGTAAGTTCTCAGATGAAAATATGCCCCATTTACGAATAAATTACAGTATTTTCTATCTTCTTTTTTTACAAATTACTTCCTCACTTTCAGATGGTTGGTAAAGCACAATTTTTGTAGTATTTGAAATTTGGTTACTTATTTTCTATAAAGCCAAGTTTTAGTTTCCCTCTTTTCTAGAGTAAAAGGCTGTAAGTGCAATTTCACCATGACTGTTTAATGACAGTTGAATTTATTCTCTTAAGTTGGCACATGCTAAGATTATATCTCAGAGGTCACCTTTTAAGGTATGCTCCAGGGCTCTTTTCCTAATGTATTTGCTGTTCAATGTCAGGTCTTGTTTTTCTGATGAGGTCTGCATAGTCACAGACTGCTGGCCGAAGGGTCGATTTGTTGGCCCGTCTTAACCAATAGACCACTGGCCTGGTTAGAAAAGCAGGCTGAGTGCGAGTTTTGTAAGCTCAGAGGAAGAGAACAAGGCAAGAGGGGCCTTGCAGAGATGAGCAGGGCCCCCCCAGAGAGGAAGGCATTCCTGGGGCCAGGCTGAAGCGGAGGCCGCTCCTGAGTTACGGGCCTCTCAGCCCTTCTGGGATCTTTTGGTGACATGCACTTTGCTTGAGTGGTTTGTGACATCACTGGAAGCCCCTTGGTGGGATTGTAACTTCTGTTTGTTTACATATAGTTGTTTGTAGGGCACGCTGGCTGTACACCCTGGGAGCTGCGTGCTGGGCGCATCAGGGTCACCCCGCATCCTAACACCCAAGCTTGCAGATGATGCTGCGCCTAGTTGTGGTTGTGCTGGAAGTCATCCTGGCTCACTCACTGCCTCAGTGTCACCAGAGACAGCTCCTAGCTTCTGTAGAATTTTCTGAGTAGCAAGCATCAGGCTCCCATAGAAAATAATTCCCCATGTGAGCCTGACTTCTGCAGTGGAACTGTAATGCGAGGTTCCAGGCCCATTGACCCTTGCAAATGATGTCAATGAGAAAACAAAGTCTTCCGAGTAAACATGGAGAGTCTGGATTTTCCTCTCTTTCTTTGTGTTTGGCTCTATGGTTCAGAAATTATTCCACTTAACAGACCTTTGGGCCTCTCAATGGGAGACAACTAGAAGAAAGAAATTAATATTTTTCTGAGCACCCATCATGACCCTGGTACGGTGTTGGGTGATTTATACTAATCATGGTATTTAAATGTTCACAACAATGCTGAGTGGTGGACTTTATCACCCCCAATTAATAAACGGGGCTCTGAAACTCAGGAGGCTAGCAACATGCCCAACGCTTCAAAGTCAGTTACCAACACAAATCAGAACTTGTCTTGACCCCTCTGCTGCCTTGTATTCCATTTTCCTCTCACTTATCTTTCAGTGGCTAGAAAACTGGAAGGAAGTAGTTCAGCTGAATCACTTTTTTTTTAGAGAGAGGGACCGTGAGAGAGAGAAAGGGAATCATTTTTATTGGGTTTTTCATGTGGCTTTCGTTGCTCAGTCACTCAGTTGTGTACGTGGTGCTGGGGTTTAACCCATGTAATTGTGCATGACAGGCAAGTGCCATAACCACTGAGCCACTGCTCCAGTCCCTGAATCACTTTTTTCCCCAGTGGAATACTGAGCTACTATAACTGTGGCCCAAGACTGTATTGGAGTAACACACATAAAATTGCAAATAATCCTTCAGAAAATAATATCTTCACAAAAAAGAAAACTAAATATCTGATGGCCCTAGATATTTTGATGTCAGTTAAATAGCAAAATTGAGGTCAATTCCAGGTCTCAGGGAACTTAGGTGAAGGACTTAGCTGGAAGATAGTACTAGAAAAGAAACTGGGATAAGCCAGAGAACGTTTCTGACAGTGAGGAGTTGATTTTGAGCATTCCCCCACCCCCATCCTGGGAATTGAAGCCAGGGCCTCACACACTCCAGGCAAATGCCCTAACGCTGAGCCACATCCCTAGCCCTTGACCATGACTCTTCCCAACAGCATGACCTGGACCATGCCACCACGTCCCTGTGCACTCTCATCCTGTGAACAGGAATAAGAGAGCATCTTCTGGACCAGTCTCTTGAACATCAGCTGTGTGTGGGTCTGCCTTACCTGCTGGTGGAACCAACCTCCTCACTGTGCCAGCTCTGATGTGGGACCGCAAGAAACTGGAGAAAAAGTGACAGGTTTTTCTTGCTATAGAAATGAGTCGTTAAAGGCTACAGAAGTGGATTTTGTTAAAAAAAAAATACAGATTGCTACTTCTAAGTTTGCTTTTGAAAACTGGGACTCCATCTTGTCAAATGCAGTGTTCTCAAGGGTAACGAGATCCCCAGGTGTCCTCTAGGTGACCAGTAAGTGTATGGCAGAGTCCACTGTGGTATTGATGGAAGCAGCCAGGATGTGATGGCCTAGAAGAGGTGGCTCTGGGGCTCAGTGACGAGGAGGACAGGGATGGTCCTTCCCTCTCTATTGGTATAGGACCCATGGTAGGCAAAATTTAAAAGTGGATGCATTTAATCTCTGGGCAGCCTTGGCAACACTCCCCTTCTCTCAGCCACCAACGTCTGAATTAGGTGATCCCATGGTGCCTTTGAGAATGTCAGCCTCAGTCCTCCTACAAGACCCTCTGTTTCAGAGTTTCCTGTGGAAGCTAAGCACAGAGCAGCAGCTAAGTGGGAAGAAGGGTGAACTGTGCATGCCCTGTCTTCTGGGACTTGCTGAGATCACACATGGCAGGCCAAGGCTGAAGTCTTACATTTGCAAGACAGACTCCCATTCCACTCTTTTTCTCACTCATTTTTTTTGTACAACAGACAAGTGGCTTTCTCTTGAAAACCCTTCACCCTCCTGAGAAAGAGGCAAGTGAACACATGTCTAGATAGCTAATTCAATCATCTCAGGAGGGTTTTCAAGAGAAAGCCACTTGTCTGTTGTGTTCACTACTGTACCCCCAGGACCTGGAGTAGAGACTGGCACATAGTAGGTACTTAATATTTGTCAAGAGTATGAAAAAAAAAATGAATGAAAGTTGTAGAGTTCTGTAATGTGATTTGTGTCTTTCAAAGAATGACCCAACTGCTGTGTTTTTGAGATTAGGTGTAGTTTTGAACTTTGGATTTTCTGTGCCTTTCCACAGTCAGCTCCTTGGGAGTGACTGACAGAGCAGGCGGATCAGTTGCGTGTCGCTGGGTGAGAAGTGGGAGTGATTTTTTTCTGAGATCGTTATTTGGAGAGTCACAGCTTGCAGTTCAGATAGTGTCTGTAATTTTCTCGGAAAGGAATCATCCTGGTTTAAATTCCATGAAAGCAGCCTCTTTGTAATTTAGCAAAAAAACATCAGAAGGGGTAGCATTGCTAAAGACAGCATTTCAGATGTGCTAACTTGTGTAATGAAAATGTCCCAGGAAGTTACCTCTGTTTCCTGGGTCTGAGCCCTTCCTTTTTAGGGTGTGTGAGTTAATGGAGGCAAAGGTCAGAAATTAAGTCTTTTCTCCAAACAATGAAATTGAAATCATGGTTCAGGTGGGACAAAATCAGAAAATTTTGCCAGCCACTGGCTATTTGGCTAACATACTTGCTGTGTGAAGCACTGTGGAAGATCTTGAAGAGAGTATGTGGCATCCTCTTGCCAAAGCAGCAAGTCATGAACCTAATAGAGAGCTCATGTTCCATCTAACTTCATCCTGTCCAATCCGAGCTCCTGGATCCTTCAACCTGCTCCTCCTCTTTCTCTGTCACTCGCCTCAAGCCCCCAGCTGGACCCAGCTCACAGTGTCCTCGACCCCCTCTTCACTCTGCCCCTGTATCTCAGGTCCACCCTTTCTCTTTGGATGCAGACTTGTGTCATGGAGGCTTGGTCACATCCCTCCTTGTAGTTTCTTACAGATGGAACTTTCTATGACCCTAAAGTGGTTCCAGACTGGGAATTTCAAATCTGTAAATTGGAAACTATCTGAAGACACCATTTGTCCAGGTTTTCAAGACTTTAAACCTCAGCTATCTTAGACATTCTTCAGCATGGAGTACCGTGAAAGAGTTAAGAAATGTTTTACTGTCTCATGTTCCTCAGCATTCTAAACCTTCCAGCACTTTCCATGGATTCAAAAATAATTTGGCAAATGAGGAGTTGTAGTCAGCATAAACCCTTAATTATGCAATGGATTAAGCAGTCCACGCAGAGGAGTTCAGTAGTTGAAAATCAAAGCTGGATTCCATCTAAATTGAAACTTGGAAAGAGATGATAGGCTCTAAATTATCACTATGAAGTCAGATGACTATCAGTTTATTGATTTCTCAGCAGAGGAAATTTAATCAATATTTTTCCTAAGGCTGAAATATTGGCTTTAGTTCAGGGCTTACCTGAGGTTTTCTGGGGCTCCTATCTTCCTCTGACCTTTCACAGATGTCTTCCTTACAGGAACAGAGGAAGCTGGGTCAGGATAAGCCAGTTTATACCCACTGTGGCTGGACCCACCAGGCCTGCTCACCTCCTAATGGAACCAGTTAGCCTGGGTGCTGGCTTGGAAGTCCTGTTAGAGGACCATTTGGGTCTGGAGTAGCAATCTCATGTGCCTGAGAAGGAGGCTGGAAGCCAAGGCTGTGTGGACAATCTGGAAGACCACGCAGGTGGGAATTGACATGCTCTCACTCAATCCTGGAAGTATGGAAAGTTTTCATTTTGATAGAGGGAGACTAGAAGAATCTAGAATCTGGAGCTGGAAGATGTGGATCTCAGTGCTGCCTCTATGTCCGACTGGTGCCACCCTGAGCCTCCCCTCCATGGCTGTCTGGGCGCCTATCCTACTGGATTTTTTTTTTTTTAATATTGGGGCCTTGAGAGTGTTCCCTGAGTTCTGAAGAGAAAGGATGTGAATAGTCTGCAGAAAATGATGTGAATAGCTTGAGGTCTGATGGATATTTCTATAGCATGCTAGTATAATGAGTGGGATTTACCAGGTCCTTTTTCATATCTTACAGGGATGCTGAAGGAAAGGCTTCCTGGAGGAGGCAGTATTTGAATAGAACTTGAGTGTAGTAAATTCTAAAAATTCATTTATTAGTGCATTATACTCAGAATAATAGAGGGGCTCATTTTAATATATTCATAAACACATATAACTGTTTCCTTCATTTCAGTCTCAGTAGTTCCTCTTCCCCCTCTTCCCCTCTTACTTTTTTTTTACAAGTCAGAATAATTTGAGTTAAGAAGAGTGTAAACACCAACTAAGCAAATTCAACTGGACAGATTTCTGTTCAATCCACCAGAACTCACCCCCACCCGCCGGGGCCGAAGCCCAATCCTTGTTTCCCTCTGTTGTAGCTAAAAAACTAGTCCCTCTGCCTCCAAGACTGTCAACCAGGCACCTTTAAACTAGCTTTAAACTCACTTAAGAATGATTTGAAACAGCATGGCATTCAAAAAATCCTGGGGGCTGGAGTGGTGGCTCGGAGGTAATGGTGCTTTCCTGGCATGCACAAGTACACAGGTTCAAACCCCAGCACCCACATACACAACTAAGTGTCAGAGCAATGACAGTCATGTGAAAAACTCAATAAAAATTGATTCTCTCTCCCTTTCTCCCGCTCTCTTAAAAAAAAAAAAATCCGGGTAGGTTTTTGTTAAGGGAAAACACACACACACACACACACACACACACCCACACCAAGTTGCTGTTGGTGTTCAGATATTATTTCGACATGTAGTTTCAGATATTATTTTGACATGTAGTGTGGTGAGTGGAGAATGACATTTGGATTTTGGGGAAACTGTTGGCCTAGGAGACCAGAAACCTAAGAAGGGCAACAGTGAGCAGCTCTGCTTCATACCCTGTTTTCCTTTAAAAGGTGCTTGGTGGCTCGGAGGTGAGGGAGGCAGACGGGAAGGAAGAGAAGTGGAGAAGGGAATTCTGGGTCAAATAATCCCATGGTTTTCAGCAGGGTCAAGAGTCTGGAGAGTTCTGCGGGGACTGAGACTAAGGGAAACGTGGCTTGCCAAGGTCAGGATTCTAGCCTTCAGGGATTGCTATTTGATGAGAACAGGGGAAGAGGTGGCAGGAGTAGACAGCATTTCACTCTGGAAAGAGACAGGCAGCCGCAGCAGCTGGTGCTCAACTCCATGAGAGACGTTTCCAGAGCAAACGGAGCCACCTCTTAATTGCCTGCATGTGGATTTTCCACTTCATGGATTCTTTTTAGAATCCCCAGTTGACAGGTCTCTCTCACTTGCATCCTCTACAGGTCCTTCATTTCATTATGAGTCCTGAAGATCCAAAATCACTTGCAAACTCTACCTCTGCAAAAACAGTTAGAAATGTTAACTCCCAAGAAAACTGGAGAAACTGCAGGATGCTTTCTGAGCAGCCACAGAGAAAATTCGGGGCTGTGCTTCATCTTGGGGAGTGGAACAAGCTTTTATTCATTCAGGGTGCCTTTACATGAGTATGCTTTGCTTCCCCCCATTATTTGGAATAAACAGAACTGACTGACACTTCCCTACCCCCAATTGCAAGTCATTTAGGTTTTCTTACTCATAGTCACTTTTTTCAGTGTACCCCAAGTTTAACCAAAAAGCACAATATCTATGAAAATGACAGCTTTTCTTTATGAAGGTCACCAAATCTTTCCCCTCCCTTCCTCCCTTCCTTCCTCCTTCCCTGCCTTCCTTCTCCCCTCTTTCTTTTTCAAGTCAGAGTACCGTGAGTGCAGAGCAGGAGCACCATGAGAAAGCTGGCTTTTAAGCAGTGAGAGCACATTGGAGCAAGTCCCTGGGTGGTGCTTGTTGACACTGCAGGAGGAACTCTGGCTCTGCAGCTCTCCTTCGGGCCTCTTACAGGCATCTCTTCAGAAGGTGGCTTTGGAACCGGGGTGCTCTTTGTTTCCTGTCTTGAGCAACAGTGGAGGAGCTTGCCCTGCAGAGCAGCAGCACACACCACGCAGATGTGGACTGGGGACGCCTCCTGTCCACGCCTTGCTCTGCAAAGCTGCTCTCTGAGCCTCCCTCTGCTTTTCTCTAAAATGAGGGACATCAGCTCCCTTGGAGTGTCCTTGTGAGCACTAAATGAGATGATGTATTGAATGTGGTCAGCACGGTGCCTGGCATGTAGCTGATCTTTATCAAATGAAAGTTATTTTGTAATAAGTTCTTGGATCTTATTTTATAATTGAACAGACACTGTGGAGTCCTTTATCACTCAGCCATAAAAACTATGTGGATATTTCCTTGAAATATTTGTAAACATCTGGAAGCAATTTAGTCTGAGGACACTTTAGGTAACTAAAGGGAGTCATTCTCTAAATGAATATATAGTCTCAGAAGACTCTGAGGTCAAAGAGCAAGTGACCAAATACTTCTACTCAATCCAAAAAGCTTTGTGGTGAGAGAAAAGGGGGAAAAAAAAAAGACTGGGAAAGAGGAACGGATTTTGCTTCAAGCTAAGAGTCAAGAATATTTAGGCTGAGAAAAATGTGTTGTTTACTCTCTAATTTAGACGCCCAAGCATCAAGGCTGCACACCCATTAGCTTGCTGTGTGACGTCCAAGTTCATTGTTATATTGGTGAAAAAATCATTGATATGATTTTTTTCTATTAACCTAGAGATCTGAGGAGATAAAACGCATCCTAGAGCTATCTATTAACTTTGGACCTAGAAAGTGATTTAAAATAGGAACCTAAGGAAAGACTAGCACTCACAGTTCAACCAGGGTCAGAAAAATATTTATTTCTGCAACTGGACTGTATTAGGGCAGAAAATTAGAGTATCTGATTCTTTCTATTTTTCTTAAAAATTCCTTTTATTTAGACAATCCATTTGAAAAAAAAAAACAATGTGATGCTTTAAATTTAACCCTGAAAGATAACATAAAGTCAAGTATTTTCAACAGTTTCTAATTTTTAATTTTTCTTAAGAGTGATTTTTGTATTAATGCTGTGTTTATCTAGACTTTAGAAATTTATTTACCAGCAGAATTTTATTTTAAAAATAGAAACTCTTATCTACATTGCTGTGAGGACGTTTAAATGAACCTCTTACCCTCCGCTGACTGCTTATTGCATAAAGGAAAGGATCAAAATAGTAACACAGCTGTACTCTCAAAGGAACGAAAATGGGTATATTTAACTCTTGAAGAGTTTATCATGTTATATGAAATTTCCCCCCATTTTATTGTGGAACCTGAAAACTTTGTCTTTATTCTGAGTGGGAATCTCTGATTGAGATTTTTTTTATTCTTAATATTGAAACTCGGTTGATGATTTTGTAGTGACTCAAGTTCAAGTAAAAACATCCTTATTCTTCAGCCGGCATCTTTCGGTTCTGAGTTCTATGATGACTGTCATCAATGTACACCAGCAACTGGTGGGACATTTAAAACCAGATGAAGGATAATCCAAGCTAAAAGTGGACATTTGAGATGTTTTCCTCAGGAACTACTGGTTTGGAGATTTACTTAGTCCACCTTAGCTCATACCTTTCCCTAATCCTTTGGCTCCCAGTCTCAGATTCTCCAACTTCTTGAGGGCAGTGAGAGGGGATCTTAATTTATTTTTGCTATTCCTTAAGATGACCTAATGAAAATGTATGTGTGTTCTGTACAGACCAAAGAAGCTTCAGGATCTTTTGATTTGATCAATATTAATTCTGCAACTCTGGAGCCTTGTGGAGTCCTTAGAAAGTGGCAGGGGCTCACTGCATTGTGGAATAAATCCGTGAGTAGAGAGCATCCTGGCCACCCAGGCTCGATGGTGTCATCAATGGACAATTCTGAGTTCACATCATGCAAATGACAAAATATTTTATTTAGTAGAAACTATTTTATTTAGTAGAAACTATTCTTTATTTAGTAGAAACTGTTTTATTTAGTAGAGAAGGTTCTAAACATGGAATCTATGGGATTAGACAGATCATGGGGCTGAAAAGTTTGAGAGCGTTCGTATTTTTTTGTAAAGATGTCAGGGGAAGTGAGGCTGTGTTTTGAGACAGATTTGCATCTTTAATCTTGCTTGTGACCGTGTGTCTCTGTCAAGAAACGCCTGACTTTCTTTTAAATGTTCAGTATGTGGCTCCAAGGTCATGATATTTATCACCCTAAAAAAATAATTTTCCTCTTCCAGGCATTTTTCTTGCATTTGGGCACCAGGTGGCGACGTGGGGCGAGGTGAGGAGTGCCTGGGGAGTTGGATCGGGTCACAGCTATGGAAAAAGAATGTGGGGAGATCTGGACAGCAAACTGGTTGGATTTAACACGTGTGTGTGTGTGTGTGTGTGTGTGTGTGTGTGTGTGTGAGAGAGAGAGAGAGAGAGAGAGAGAGACAGAGACAAAACCTGGTAAAGATTTGGTTACATTTTGACTGAGAAGTGCGAGACTTCCCTCATCGGATGAAATGCTTTCCTCTCCAGATTCCCTACAGTCCGTCACTTGGAAAGTTCAGGGCCACCAGTTCTCCAACCCCCCGCCAGCCACTCTGATCCTCATTCCATTACATGTAAGGTCCTTGCTCCTCTTCGTTCCTCTCACCCAGCATTTGCTGAGCATCCTGTGCACTGAGACAAGCCCTAGAAACAGGTGTCGGGTAGGGTTGGTGCTGCCCAGGAGCTCAGGGAGCTGGAGCAGGAGCAGGCGCAGACCTGGAAAGAATGCTGCTCAGAAGTTATTTGTTGAATGAATGAATGAAGTGCAGGAGACAGGTTAGGTGGTGGCAAGCAGACGCACTGCAGCAAAACTGTTGGCCAACTAGGAGTGAAGTACAAAGCAATATGTTTTAGAGACTGTTGATGGATCTAATCAGGTCGCCCTTACATAAGCAATGAGGGCCAAGTTGCTTTTGTAGAGTTGTCAACCTCACTGAGAAAAATTTCCCTTCTCTCCCTCCCTCCCTCCCTCCTTCCTTCTTTTACTTTTTCATATTTCTCTAGCATATTTCCTCGCTTCCATTCTTTCTTCCCTCCATTTTCTGTGTTCTCCCTGGCCCCTTCTTCTTCCCCTACCTTTGTGTGTTGTGACAAAGAACGTGTTGAAAATAAATCAAAAGAGCACAGCCCGAGGGTTTAATGTAAAATAGGAGAATAGCAGCCCTGTGCTCAGGTGGCCAGCAGAGTTTCAGCAGCTGGTTCCAGGGGACTGTGGGCACTGTGGGGCCTCCCGTCGGGGGGCGGTGCACTCTGTGCTGCTTAATTACAACTATTTTGCGAGTGTTCCAGATCTACTCAATGCAGTCCCTGTGCACTTGGCACTGTAGGAGCGCTCAGGGGGACACAGTTCCTCGTCCTTCAAGAACCCTGTGAGCTTGTGGAAGGCCTAGAATCTAGATTCTACATGCAAGACAGAGACAGCATGAAGTAGAAAGTGACGCTGTAAGAAAGAAACAAGAGACAGGTTTTTTCTTTTGTCTTTGAGGTCCAAAATCAGAATAGGATAAATCATTATTTCCACTTCTAGGAAAGAATTTGCATTCATACTAAGGATTGTCTAGGTTTAAGAGGCTTTTCCTAACAGACACAAATATTTGTGGATTTAGAATCCACTTCCTTATTTTCCTAAAGTTTCAACACTTTTGATTAAATCTTTAATTTGAAGAGTTTAACTCAAGACAGGAGCCTAAAAAAATCCCAGTAAGTGGGGTTGGTGAGTCTTATGGGATATTCTTCTTGGATTCACTATTGAATTATATTTCAGAATGTAGTAAACTTTCCCTTGTAAAGGGTCCTTTTACGTTTTTATTAAATTGCTGAGTGTATTTGATGAGGAATTGGAGCTGTAGTTTATTTGAAACCACCAGGGTTCTCTTATTATTTAAGAATTGAGCCTGTTCTAGTTGTAGCATTATTTCTTTTTAAGATAGGAAATGATAAATCTATGACAAATATTGAGAATTGAAGTGGGTCCAATAAAGAATCTTCATGAAAATAAGGGAAAGCAAACAACACATTCCCCCTGTGCTCTCTCTCTCTCTCTCTCACTCACACACACACATACACACACACACAAACACACAGCTCTTACAGTTTTCTGCAACTGAGCTTTTGGAATTTTTATATCATCAATGATGTTACCTTCTATAGAAAGCCCTTGACCCAAAGGTACCTTGGGAAATTTTAGGAGCTGGCCTAATCCTATACATAGTCCAGGCAAATTTTGACAGCCTTATTGCTTTTCATCCTTAAGTGATCCTGGAACTGTTCCTAAATAGTCCAGCATGTTAACACCAGCATCTTGATTCAGTTCCAACCCAACCTCAATTTATTCCATTTAGGCTAGTCACAGCGTTCTTCCCCGCTCCTTCGGTGACCTAAGCCTTCCAGAAGACTGCTGTGTGTGCTGCTAATATTTAGAGAGTTCTCAGGAGACAGGAGCTATAGAAAAGCCAAATACCATGGTTTTGTTATTATTACTAATCACAGGGCTCTACCTCAAAGAAACGACGGTGAGAAGAGATGAAGTAACATTGATAAATGACTTGCAAAATAGAACATGCTGCAAGAAGGTTCAAGATACTCTATACACAGAGTGCAGATGTGATTAGGGAGGTGGGGTCAGAGGGCACGCGCTGGACTACGGGTGCACTTAGGGTCAGCGTGACCAGATTCTCCTGTGATGTAATTTCCTGCACATACCAGTCTCGGAAGCAGCCTCTCGGGAAGCAGGCTGTCTCGTGTGGCATCGCTGCCTTGCTTACAAAGAGGTCCAGAAAAGAACAGCGTCTGACTTCCCTTGCTGGGCTGTGTGATTCCTCCTCTTTCCCAACGGAGGACCCCCACCTCCACTAAATTCCACAGTCACTATCGTAAATAATTTAAAAATGTGTTCTTAGGTAAAACTTGCTTGACCAGCCTGTTAAAAGAAAAGCAGTTCAGGAATAGGAAATCTCACAGTGTGGACAGTATTATGGAAGGTGGGAAGTGGGGTCGACGCTGCAACTTATTACTTACTTTGGAAATTGAGTCACAAAGACAAGAAGCTCAGACCTTGAAGCAGACTAAGTTCTCCAGATGAGATGGAGGATCAAGGGTAGCGAGGGGCAGGCGAGATGTGCTGGGGCAGCAGGAAGTCTACACAGCTAAGACTCAGGTGAGTTTGTGCTTGTGTACAAAGTGAAACGGTTGGGAGCAACGCTTTGATCGTATACACGTCCTATCGCTAAATGTTCAGGTCTTCTGCCTGTGAGAAGACCATTTTTCACTGCTGATATTCCATGAAGCAAATAAAGTTTTAGTTTTTGAATGCACTTTGTAGGGAAGCTGCTGCTGCTACCAAGGACTTTATTACCACGTACTCTGGTTTTCAGGTGCAAAGTGCGTCCAAACCCCAGGTGAATATATCCCAATTTCAGCACTGTGAGGCTTCGTTTTGTCTCAGCACTTCTTACAGTACCTGCCAGTCCGTGAAATGCAGGAGAAAGTTTAGATCATTTTTTAAAAAGATAAATTTAGGAAAAGATTGTACACTCGAATCTTTGAATTCAGAGTTGAAAGGGAAGATACAAGTGGCTACACCAAGCCCTTTCTGAGAGGTGCGATTCCTTCCCCGGTGCTCACGGCAGACAGAATCCATGCCTGCTACAGGGTTCAGAGACTGCGATTGCATTGCGCCATCTCACGGACCAGCTGTTTCCTTCACAGGGTGGAAAAGATTGCTATCAGAATCGCGTGAACATGCTGTGTACATGCGTGTGCGTCCGCATATTCCCCGCATAGCTGTGTTTTCTCATTCAAAAGCAATTCGCAGGGCTGAGAAATACGATCATGCTTGTGGGGAAAGTAAGAGAATCGAGAGAGTCGGTCAAACCTGGGAAGGGTGCCTGTAGCATTTATTACTGCTTTCAGAAAGCAGTGTTCTATATTTGGTACTAAGCACAATATTTTTTTTTATTGATTCAGGATTTTTACTATTTTACAATGAAAGCAGATTGTAAATAAAACTTTACTAATTTTCTTTCTTTCTTTTCTTTTCCTGTAGTAACCAAATGCTCTCAGCCCCTGGAGTCTAATGAGTAGCAGCTGTGCTTGAAGGGTTCCTACAGATAAAAATCAAAGCTATGATAACATCTTGGGTTTTTTGTTGTTAGAATAACAGTAGACTTAGGAATTAAGAGGAGGCTAAGGGAATCAATTACTCCAACTTGTCATTCAGCCTTTTCATGAAACTAGCCAGCAAACTGGCAGAGTCTGAGTGCTGGGAGAGAGGCCGAAACAAGGTGACCTTACTTGTCATCGCAAGATCTTGCGATGGTGGGGAAGTTTTGCTGGACGTCTTTGGACGCCTGGTATGCAAGATATCTGATATTGGTAAGACTGAATGCCATACCTGTACCCCATGGTCTCCCTTCCAGACCTCTCTTTACAAAATGAGGAAACTGAACTAATTTGCGCAAGATCAGCTAGTGAGCTGCGGAGCTGTAACTGAACCCTGAGCCCCAGCTTCGTGCTCCATGGCCCACCAGTGGCTTCCCACGGTGGCGTTATGGTTGTAGGTGCTCAGAACAAGGTGCTATGTATAACACCACGTGATTCAGCATTCAGCTGGAAGCTGGTTTTCCCTCCTTCCACCAACGCCTTTGTGGAACACGTTCCATGCTAGTGACACTTGGTGGAAGGAACAAGTGTCCCAGGGTGCAAAGGTGACCATGTGCCAGGGCTGTGTGTGATCCACAGCCACAGTTGGACACAACAAAGTATTCTCTTCTTTATAATCAGGACCCTAAGCCTTTGTCAGGCCAGCCTGGAGTTTTTCCCAAAAGGCCACATCCACTTCCACCGCATTCTGTTTCCTCTGAGTGCAGACTCAGGTCACCAGGAAGTCTGTCAGAGGTCTGAGTGCACACTCTCACGTTTCTTTTAACCGTCCTGACCTCTACTTTGCCTTTTCACTTAGTTTCTGTGTAAAATAGTTTTTTTTTTCCTCTCTCTGTTCTCTAGCCCCTTGCTAGAATCTCAAAGTCATAGCACAGGCCTCAAAACAACTTATGATCATTTTTTTCCTGGGGTTCTAGATGCTCGGTATGGAGAAATAACATTTAAGGATGCTCTTCTCCAGTCCTCAACCAAAAGGCTTTGGCATCAGTTTCTTCTGTAGTGCTGAACGCATCCAAAAATCAGCACAGAAGAGAGCGGAGAGGATTAGCACGTGCCACACACCTGACTCTTTGGGGGGCAGAGCAGACAGGAGCCACGAAAGGGACACTGAGCAGCCCTAGACCACAGGGCAGTTGGGGGAGCCTGCCATGCTGGTCTTCCGCTGCTTTGAAACTGGGTGGGTGCACCCCCACACCGCGGGGGTAGCGGGGAGCACCCTGCCCTGACCACAGGGACATTCTGTGAGCAGAGGCCTCCTGCATCGTAATCTCACTCTAATGCTTTGCATAGTGCATTCCCGCGTGTGAGGTTCTCAGAGAGGAATGTACCCCGTGGTCCAGTAGTTACGAAAAGATAGCACAAGGTGCAGGGGGCCAGCCAGAGAGGATGTGGTTAAGATTCGTCAAGCTATTTGAAGCCACTTATAAGTAAAAATGCTTCACCCCGTGACTCTTACGAATCCAATTTTCCAGTTTTTTAAAAAAACCAATGAACATATTTTGCCATTTGTGCTGGAGATTAGTATTCCTTTATTTAAATGCAAATTACTTTAAAAGCTAGGAGAACCTATAAAATTTTAAATATTCCACACCTGGGGCTTACACTGAGTCTTTGTCAAATAAAATGAAATCTTACAGATCTGCTCCCAGCTACTTTCTTTGCCTCTAAGCACAGCCTCCCTTAGAGGAAGGAAACAGTAAAGTTCTCACAGAGAGAGAAAACGTTTGCCACTCAGTAAAACCCCCAGCCTTGCTGTGTGAGCGCTTTAATTTAGCTCGGCTCACTCCTCCATGAGTTAATTTAGAGTGCCAATAAAAGGAGATTATTTTTGGACTGCGAATCTGCCTGGCACATTCTTTGAACTTAATAAAGCTAAATAAAGCCGCTGAAAGCCTGTGATTTTTGGAGAAGAAGGTCACCTACAAGTGATAGCCCTGTGATCATTTTTACAAACATAACAGAACACATGTGAAAGAACATTCTAGACTGGCATACATGTATAGAACTGCTTGTTGGACACACACTGACTGGAGAAGACACAGGCAAGTGAGCCAGTGGGTGCAGGGCATTCACACGTGCATCTGTCCTGGAGGCCACAGAAGGACCTGGACAGTTCAGGGGTGAGCGAGATAGGCCAGCCAACAGGTCACTATGCCTAGGCTTTGGCTGGAAGGGGAGCTGGACTCTATTGGGCCAACCACTTATCCTCTTTGAGCATAGTCACTGTATTATAAAATGGGATCCATGAACTCCCTTGAAGAGTTAGAATGTTATATGCATAGGAGTTTATTAATTCATAATCATCTGGTGAGTATACTGTTTTAGTCTGCTTGTTTCCCTTCCTAGTATTGACCTTTTCAATGTTCTTCTGATAATAATAAGATAAGCTTGTGATAGGAAATTAGAGAATACAGAAAGGAAGAAGAGGAAAAAACCCCCATTATAGCATTTCTCAGAGGTGAACACTCTTTGAGCATCTTGATTTATTTCTGTCCAGTCTCTCTGCTGAATATTGTTACATATGATTAAGAACACACCATAACTGGGCCCATAACTTAGAATGCTGCACCATCGTCGGCTTCATCCAAGATCCTCTCTACCACTCAGAACTGCTGGGTGCTGATCACATGTAAGCAATTTAGATGCACTTCATCCTCATGAGTTACAAATGTTTGTATGTGGGGGCAAATATGCCAATAAAAACAAAAATATTGAAGAGAATAGTATTGATCTGCCAGAGTTGCTCCGCTGAGAGAAACCTGAGGACCATTTACACTAACTTAACAGGGAACAAGGCAGCGGTAACACTGTAATGACCTGGTGCTTCTGTGACAGAGCTAAACAAGGATGTACACCTGTTTCATGAGAGCAATCTCTTACCATTATATAACCACTTGGGAAAAAAGTGCAAGATCATTCAAAGGAATGGAAAACAGAGCATATCTTCATTTTTCTGTTCCCAAGGAACGGAGTCATTTAAAGATGAGTTAATGCCTCCCCGCCATGCAGAGGCTCCTTCCAAGCACACGTAAGCCTGGGGAGGCTGTTTCAGAATCAGTCACAGTAGAGACCTTTTGCTGATTAGAATCCACTCAGCCTTTTGAAGCAGTGAGGAGGAATAACATCACGTTGTTTCTTTAGCTTCCAGAATTCAGGCTCGTGTTTTCATCTTCGTCATGGAACACATTCAGAACAGGGCTGGAACAGTTGCTACGGACCCCTTTGGCCAGCAAGTCTTGGGTGCCCGCTGCCCAGCTGTCACATCTTTCTTCTGGAAGCTTTGCTGGTCTCCAACCTCCACTGGCCCAGCCCAGTTGAAGTGAGAATCCATGGAAGAAGGGGTGGGCAAGGAAGGGCCAGAGGAGAGCAGAACAAGGGTCAGGGCCATCTCTGCAGAAAAGTCCCCTGGGCCTGAGCCCTCTGATTCTCCCCTCAGTGAGTCCTGGCCCAGGACTGTCATCCTGTGTGTGGCGTCGATGGTCTGTAATCCCGTGTTAGGGTAATTGACGGTGAAGGCTGCACTTTTACAGCTAATGATAAATAGGTCTTTTAAAGGTTGTGATTTCGTGTTTAACCAATGCCAGTTGCAAATACTTTGTGCTGAGAAATAATTCCTCTCTGCCAAATAAAACACTGTGGAAGTCTGTGGTGTGCCTTTCAGCTCATTGTTAGTCACGGCTTGCCTGACAGGGCCCTTTCTGTGCTGGAGATAAATGCCCAGGCTAGGGCTGCCAGCTTCAGGACAGAACGGACTTTTCTTGTGGAGAAGACATTTTTTGTTTCTCCAGAAAATATTAATGAAGTTTTTCTTTTCTTCTTTTAACTTTTATTCTTTTACAAAATTCCTTCAGAGGAGCAAGGGTTTATTTCCTTGGAGCGAGAAGGGCCTGTGGGTTGTTAAATGTTGCTGCTTTCTTTCTCTGTTCCACGGTAGTTTGCAGATGGGCTGGCTGTAGGGGGGATTACCCAAGGACCCGCCTGCCTCAGCACAGAAGGTCGTTTGGTGGTCAAAGGTGCCTGGAGAACAAAGAGGAGAGATACAGGGCTCTGTGGTTCAAAGAGACAGGGTGCCGGGATCGGAGCTGATACCCCACCTTTGAAATGAAGCAGAGCACACTGAAGTGTCCTGGGAAGCGTGTGGCCTCAAAGTACAGATAGATGGATTTCTAGGGCTTTCATATATACCCACATAGAATCATACACCTCACATATGACAATATGTATATAAATAATATCATATATATTATATATATAATATCATTGATATACTCATATGTGAAATAACATTTAAATGTCTGTGGCGTTATCAATTTAAAAATATATATTTCATAAAAATATCATATATTGATATTAAAAATATTAATTTTTTTTAAACAAGTGAATTGATTTTACACCTTTCAGAAATGTTTTTGATGAATCTGATTGCTAAATGTGGGGCCCTCTGGGAGCTCAGAGGCCTGCTAGGTCTAGGTGAGGTGCTGGATGGTATTAGCAATTCCAAGAGTCCAGGCCCCTTGGCGAGCTGTGCTGTTACTGCTGCCTTCTAGAGGGTGCACAAACTTTTAGGATCCATATTTGGACCATCTACAAAGTTCTTCAGATCTTCCCCTTATATTGAAAGAAAATTGCATGGCTTCACGTCTTGAATTCACACTTTGCTTCTTTGGTTAGTGGATACGCATATGCTCCATAGATCAGAAGAAAGACAACCAGGAGAGTTAAAAACAGACCTTGGCGGGGAGAGCAGGGCGATGGGCAGAGATATTTGGTAGGAGTTTAACAGCCAGACAAGCTTGTGCACCCTGATGGCTAAAAGTGGCAGGACAGGCCACATTGTCAGTCCCAACCTTCCGAATCTCATGCCCAGCCAAAATCAAACGCGAGCCCTTATGGGATCTATGGACGGCAAAGCGCTTCTGACACCTGCTTCCCTGCTGACACCTTCCCGCCCTGGAGCAGAGGTCCCGAGGTCCTAGCCCGGCCATAGCTGCGCCGCCGCCTTCAAAGCCCCGGTGCTCAGCAGGTGCTGCCCCTAAGCAGCGCAGCCACCCGCAGAGTCAAGTCAGGGCGGCGACACTCCTCAGGGCTGTTGTGCGGAAGAAATAAGGGAGAACCCTGCTTAGGAATGAGTAATACGGCCACTTATCGCCCTCGTCCGCCCATCGGACTCTTTCCCCGCCTCCCTCAATATCCGGCGGTCGCTCTTTTCTGTGCCTCTTTTCTTGCGTGTTTCACCCGCCCAGGAGCAGTGACTCCTCCTTACGCCGCAGCTTTACAGTGCACATCCGTTGTTAGTTTGCTCGACTCATGTTTTTGAAGTTATTTTTTACATATCTGTTTACTAAGTCGTGAGCTCTTTGTGGGGGCTTGGGCTATTGACCTTCAGTGAGTAGTTGTTCAGTAAATACAAGTTACACCAAATAGAAAGCAAATCTAAAGCGTGATTTATCACTGCACCTGAATTTAAATTTCATGGCTTAATTTAAATTGTGGACATCTGATCATTTCATCTCTACGCAGGATAAATGCTTTGCTTATTTTGTTCAAGAATTATAACTTCAGAGGTTATAACTTTTCATTCCTAAATCTAGTAAGTGGAAAGACTGTTAAGAAGTGGATCTGTCAGTCTCCTTGTGCCCTCGGTGCGGCGGCAGGGAGTAGGTCCTTGCTTCTGCTATTGAAGGTCATGTCCAAATCGGAAGGACCAAGGAGCGAAGTGCCCAACTTGGTTTCTGAAGTGCAGAGATGACTGATTCCTTAAGTTGAAGCTTTTGCCCCCTGTGTTCACATAAAACGATCCCACATTTTTATTTTTGTCTTTATGTTTTCCAATGTCTTATCACATGAGCACTCTCTGAATTCTGAAGAGTAAACACTCAAAGTTTTGATTTTATTTTTATAGTACTTAAGACAAAGACTTAAGTATAGTATGGCTCTCCCATAAAAGGCAAGAGCAGAGTATCTCCAACAACTTGGAGATTCCAGAAAGCTGAGGTTGTGGCAGCCGGTGATTTATGATGCGGAGTGTAATGGATGGGTACTAGATCTCTGCAGTCCTCTGTTCCCATCGGCCTCATGCATGACCAGATTTATGCTTCCTTCATTCAGAGAGGGATTCACAAGTGATGGGTCAGGGGAAGAATAAAAATATCTTTCAGGCTGGGACTTGGATTCTCAAAGACAAACCAAATGTGCAGATTTTGGAAGTCATATGATCACAACCCAATCATATCAAGAAGTTGATCCATTTATCTATTTCAATTTCTGGACTCAAACTACACCTACTATGTTCTCACAAATTCCTATCTACTTCTTAAATATCTTTCTATTTCTTAGTAGTCATTGGAATGAAATTTCATAACCTCTGAATTCTTTCAAGATCATTGGTTCTTTGAACACCAGGAAGAGCAAAGTTTCAGAACTTGGGTTCTGCAGAGCAATGACTGGACACCAGCCAAGAGCTGTTCAGGTTTCTTCACTTCAGGACAGAGATAGCAATGACGTGAAATACATTGCACAAAGTGCTGATCAGTGGTTCTTAGCAAACAGTAGGAACCCCATAATTGTTTATTATTTGGAAATATGTGTTAGGTCTTTCCTGTGAAATCACCTTGACACAACATCAGTTTAAGTCCTGGGAAGTACAAAAGCAAGCGTGAGCTACATATAGAAATACATATAGGGACTACTGTCTTAGAGGTATGGTGACAATTGGAAAGTCATCTTGTCTGAACCTCACAACAATCCTTTAAGACACTAGAATTTTTTTCTCTTTGTCATTTGTTGGTGAAGAATCTGGAGGTGATGAGTTTGCTGAAAAAGGGTGAGTGGCAGTCAGGGCTGGCTCTCAGGCAGCAAGTGCCTATGAGACTAAAATATCTCAAAGACAATATGAAAATAATCACTATGTGCTGAATTATGTGAATCAGGCTCAGCATTAAGAAAAGAGGATAATTAATGTGGCCTAGAATATCTGGGGAAAGAATAAAAAGTTTTGATAAAAAGGTAGAAATAATGAGCTTACCATTTTTCTAATCTGAAATATTGCGAAACACTGGTTTTCCCTGCGTGATAAGTTAGATAAATGTGACCTTGCTTAGTTTTGCCAAAGTGTATTAAATTATTAGTTGTTTGGTTAAAATCATATCAAGTGCTCTTTTGTTGTACCATAAAGATATTTGGAATATAAATGAAATACCATATGTGAGGTGTTTTATGATCTTTGGAAGAAAGTTTCTACATAAATGCAGCCTCTCATCCCTCAGAAGTTGTGAACACAATTCCATTCTGTCTGTCTGTCTGGTGCAAGTCTTCCTTTTCCAACCGCACTGAAATGAAGTGGAGAACACAGATTTCTAGTTGTTTTTTTGGAAATTCAGAATCCTCCAGGCTATGGTTAACTTTTGGCTTGAGACCACAAAAAACACACTCTAAATATTCATCATATCCATAGTTGAAGTTGGGTACACAAGATGCAATTGATTTATTGGCCATCGGTCACTGCTATCACGGTGAAGGACTGTATACAGGCTGACTTTCTTGGCTGTGCTGTGTTCTTAGGAACCTTAAGAAGCAAGTCACACTTCGACAGGAAAGCGACACATGTCTTCCTGTCTCCACACATGAAGACCTTGGGAAGGCTCATCTTCATGAAAATCTGTATTGGCACAAGTGAAATGGAAAAGATTCCCCATAGATCTGTACCATGGGTGTGACATTTTGTGCACCGGACTGTTTCAAATCTTAGAGATTGGACTTGCACACTCTGTCTGGGGCCTAAATTGCTCCTCTGGATCCCCTCCTTTTGGAAGAGGCTTCAGCGTGGAATCTAACTAACAGGCCTACGTTCTGTTGTTACTGGATGCTTCATGCCATTATTTTTATAGCCCTGACAAGGAACGGCTTTTCTAGAGAGACCCCTAAAACTTACATGTGGCTTTGGTTTGGACTTTGAACACTGGGTAAATGGTTTCAAAGGTGCATATATTACTTGGGCTCTAGTGGCATGGTCGCAATATATAAACTCTCAGAGTTTAGTGGAGGAATCTCCTTGGCAATTTGTCCTTAGCACACCATTCCTTCCCCCACGTTTTTCCACCATTTCTTTCCATGTTTGCATTATGCAGTAATTTAAGATCCCATTGATGTAGCACTGGGTTGTGCCAACCAGCACAATTTGGCAATTGACTTCACTTGGAAACTTACGTACTGTGCCTTGGTTTATTTAAATTTTAAACATCTGAAATATCTATTTAAGTTTTCTTTTGTTTATGGCTGACTTCAGCTGGCAATGATGTATGAGCCATTGTCTGGGAACTCCCACCAGCAACTCATATGTCAAAATGAGTTACCAGATATAGTTAGTGCTGGGTAGGTCATGATGATAGGTCTCAACAGTTTTAGTGGGCTATGCAAGAACCCAAACAAGTAAATCTCCCTCAGTGCAAAAGTTTGGACCTTTCTACTCCAAATTGGATCTGATTTTAGTTCAGTGTTCTTCCTAGTTTAACTGAGGATCTCTGAGTTAATTCACACACACACACACACACACACACACACACACACACACTTTTTAAAAACTGTTGTTCCTCAACTTTAAACATTAGATTAATTTAAAATGTTATAGCCTTACAAAACAGTTTTCATCTTGGCTTTCTTCTCAGGTATTTGAATAACTGATAAACCTCATCATTTTCGTTGAAAATTATCTAAAAGAAAATATGCATCCATGCAATGTTGAAATAACTCTGATATCTGCCAAGATCATTGCTAATGTTATTCAACATCAAAGACATGAAGATTTGACTACAGAAATTATATACATGTAATTACACAATATCTGAGTTAATCCATTATTAAATTCATAGATCCCAAATTCGGAGATAATTAGTAAATAAATACATTTTTTTTACTGTACACCTCACTAAGGGTGTAGTTTTATCTATTGGTCAAGTGCTTAAGGAGAAATTTAAAATTTAACATCAGAACATTATTAAAAATAATCTAATACTATGCCCTTTCTGCATAGCAGTAGAAACAGAAACCTAGATTGGCAAAGTTGCATCCTTAAGATTAAACATTTTCAGGTCCGACACAGGGTGAGAACTCAGGTTATCTGACTTCAATCCACTGAAAGACCTCCCCCTATCACATAAAGTTATATTTCCCATTGATTTCTATGAAAACTTTTTTTTTTTACTAGTGTTAGATTTCTGAAAATATAGAAATGGTTATAAAATCACTATTGTGTAAATCTGGGGCTATGACTAATTAAACTTTGATTTAAAAAATTAGTTCTCACCACTCAAGAAGTTAACACAGATATATCTTGATGGCTACTTAGGATTAGTGGCCAGGAAAGCTCAGTGCCACTTGGTTTGAGAAGACCCGAGGCTGGTGCCGAGAGTAGAAATCTGAAGGAAAGAAAACCATGCTAACCCATTTAGCCAAGGAAATTTCCCCTCAAACTAACAGGACTGTAGTACAGGAAGAAGTTTAATGATGCTAGCAAGACAGAGGCAACCCCTGCTAGAAATCCCCAGTACAGAAAAAACCCTACCCAAACAAAGGAGCCCAGCTGTGTCTGGAGAACACAGCCAAGTTGCAAGAAGCAGGAAGGGTTCCTTTTAAATACTGCACATTTCTCTTGACTAGATAGGAAAATTAAAATGCCGTTTGGCTTGTGCTCCCGTTTGCCTAAATCAGTCACCCCCCCACACACACTCACACACATACACACACACTCACACACACACACTCACACTCACTCACACACTCACACACACACTCACACACATACACACACTCACACACACTGACACACTCACACACACTCACACACACTCACACACATACACACACACTCACACTTGTTTAATTGACTTATGCTTTTTCAATCCGATTTTCTAAAATACCTTCTCCCATCGACTTCACTCATTCGTATATGTGAGTCCCTGGAGCTCACCAGATCTTCAAGTGTATTCCTAAGGTATTTTATTTTAAAGGCACTGACTTCCATGAGAAAGTTAAATTGTTAAGCCCTGTGCCATTTTAATCAAACTTGCAGTAGCACAGAGAAGAAATGAGAAAGCTGGCAAAGCAAAGTTTTATCAGCAGTCGGGGCTGAGTGCTTCATGGTGGAACGAAGCTGGAGTTGCCCTCCTCTGTCCTTGTCTTGGTTCAACGAGTTACTGTCAAAGTCCTTAAAAGCAATTTAAAAGTTGGAAAACTTAATAGAAGAAACCTGAATCAAGACCCGAGGATGTGGGAGGAAGATTGGCACCGAGTTTGCAGTGGGACAGGTGTCAAAGAGGGGATGGCAGGTGGTGCCAAAGGGCCACCGTCCCTGTCCTCAGTTGTCCTCCTTTCAAATTATCATTCCTTTTCAATCAATAGCAGTTTTTATTAGGTCTCTCCTCCATCTTGGCTTCTTCCTGTTATGAGCTGAGCAGTACAAATTCCTTGCCAGCTCTTGGAGGATGGGGATTTGGAGGTGGTGGTCATGACGTGAGTCACGGTGACACATAGATTACTCATGGGCCTCCATGCCAGGCAGACAGAATCACCTATTAACAAGGACTTCTTCAGGGCTGTTCAATAACAGGGAACATGATTCAGTAGAATGAGATTATTCCTCATGGATTTTTGGATATTTTGCCCAAATTTAACTCTTTTTTTTTTCTCAAATGACCTGAGTACATCAGTTTCCTAACTAGTGAAAACAGTCACATATCCCTGGAAAAGAAAGCACTGTATAATTAAGGTTTAGGTGTGGCTGACAGGGAGCAATGTTCCTGTATGTTAGAGAATGAATTAGCCAGGGTTTTACCCAAGCTGCTTTGCCAGTGAAAGAGGACAGAAAACACAGTAACTGGAAATGACTAACTAGAAGGAAAAGCCACCTAAAGCCACACTTGTGTGTTTTGGAACTTTGAAACAACTGTCTCTCTTTTGAGACTTCCTTTGTCTTTGCTGGAAGCAAGATGGCCAATGATTCCATGTTCGTCATCGTATTTAGAGTCCCACACTTATCCAGTGCTACTAAGAGTACAGGGCTCTGGTGCCTGCACTTGGTTCATGGGCCTTCAAGGCTTACCTTCTAACTGGAAGTCTCCAAAGGCCTGGGTGACGGCTTACCCCAGGGACACATGCCTCGTAGAGACCATCAAGTCTTCACCATTGGGAAATGAGTGTGTTGAGACCTTCATACAGAACCTGGTCCCTGGAAGGGAGAGGTCAGTTTTGGTGGCTAAGCATGAATTGACCAGAGTGAGGACTGGACATTTTCACCGAGCATAGTCTAACATGTATTTAGTTATCCTAAGAACAGTGCCTAGCACATGCAGGCACCAATGCTAGAGGCTGGCATACCACAGTTAACAAATCACACAGGGCGCCTGCCTGGGAAGCTACTGTCATCTGTGCTGCAGGCAGTCAACACAGGTGATTAGGGTGCTGTAAGCAGGGAACATGCTGGAGGGAGAATACTGAGGAGCTGCCTGTTGGTCAGAGAAGCTTCCTGTAAAGAGCTGGCGGAAAAGTGAGACTCGGAGGAGGAGCTGGAGTCAGTACACAATGCCAGGCTCCATGTCTGGTGTCAGATAAAAGAGACAAACTCAAGGAGAATACCAAGGAAAGACCAGGCGAATGTGCTTTGGTCACCATTAGCAGCGCCACCGGAGTGGGGTGAATGGAGTGCCAGGCACTCGTGCAGCTGAGAGGGACACAGCTTCAAGAGTCAGAGAGAGGCTCCCGCTGCTGAGCCCTCTGGGCCAGCACTCGCTTCTCTGTCCTCCTCCCTGGCCCAGGGCTGGCCCTGATGGCTGCACATCTTCTGGAAGATACTTCCTCTCTGCCACTGTACTTTGCAAGTGCTTGTGGCCTTTATCCCATGTCAGCTGTAAAATTCCTTGAGAGCAAACTGCGTGTGACACTACTTTCTCAGAGCACCTCCTCACCTGCCTGCAGTAGGGGCTCAATCTGTGCAATGAGTGGATCAGGTGACAGTGAGAGGAAGCTAAGGTCCAGACTGGTTTTGACCTTGACTGCAGTGAGCGGTGCTAAAGTGGAGGACAGAGGTGTTTTCAGCAAAGTTAGTGTCCCTGGTTGTCATCAAGGATGGTGGGGATGAGGTACGCAGATGTTACTGTTTCCTTTTACTTAACTTAAAGGATGGAATAACTGACTCTTAGAAGTATGTTAGGTTTCTTCTTTCTCTAGATTATAGTTATACGTGAACTAATTAATTATAAAATAAAAATTCACATTCATTTCAATCTGAGGCTTATTCCTGCACAGTCTTTGGGCATGAAGAAGCAGGTCATGCAAGCTTGCCCAGGCGTGGTGATTATAACAGTCCCCATCCAATTTATAACCCAGTCAAAGGTTTCTTTAAACAAACAAACAAACAAAACCACCACCACCACCAAGAGAACATAATCCACTCATCACCTAAAACAAACAGTGCTTGCAAGTTCTCTGCTGGGCGAGGGCTGGAAGCATGCAAACTCTCCCAGAACCACACCCCCCCCCCCCCCCCCCCCCCCCCCCCCCCCCCCCCCCCCCCCCCCCCCCCCCGTTGCTGGATTTGAAAGGGAGCCATTCCTGGAGGCAGCCTCTGAGCACCTCCAGTTAGGACACTGGCTTGACCAGCAAGCCCTGTCTTGGCGCCTGTTTCCCAGTCCACAGCCGCTTCCCCAGTTGTGCCATCACACCTAGCACGTGCGTTAAAGCAGTTGGTAGAGTTTGCATCACTTGAAAATGTGTGTGTTCTTTGTATCTTAATGTCATTGTCATGAAACAAGCACATCCCCGCAGGTCCCAGGGGTTGAAGCTATAACCTTCAAGGTGCTGCCCTCTGGAGGTGGGGACTTTGAGAAGCGATGGGTTTACTGAGTCCCAAGAGTTGGGAACTCACCATGGAATCTGTACCCTAAAGAAGAGAACAGAGCATGTGCTCCCTCTCTCTCTGTACCTGGCGAGGTGTGGCAGGAAGCCAGGGAGGGGACTCTTACCAGGAATCACATGGCCAGCACCCAGGACTTCCAGCCGTCAGAACTTTGTTTATACCGCTCAGGCTGGTGTCTTGTTATGGCAGCTAGGAAAGCAACCCTTTTTACAGATAGGAAAATTGAAACCCAGAGATTTTACAGAGTGGTACCTTTCTCCAAAAAGCTCCAGCTTTCAGCCACTATTTACACTTTGGTTTTTCCTGTTTCTTAAAGAGGATTTTAATTTTCTTTTACCTGAACAGAATTCTAAAATGTCAAGCTTCTTACACTGACCACATTCATGTGTTTCTGTTTTCAAATTACCTCGGTATCCAAAACCAGAGTAACAACAGAGAGGGGCTTTGATCTCCTCTCCACACTCACTGCTTGCCCAGTATTCCAAATCACCCCTGGTTCTCGCTCCTGTTGTGATCAAAACCTAATTCTCTTCCCTGAGGTTTCTCCGCTATGGCATTTTAATTTAATATAAAAAAGAAGAAGAGCTAAAAGTCATGCCTTTGTCCTCAAGAGTTCAAACCTTGCAGTCATCTCTGTGCAAGCGGAAGTGCCCTCCCTGCGCATGATGCCAGTCCTGATGAGGGCTGAGCTCGCTCAGGAGCTGTGCATGGCTCTTCATCGCTGCTGCTTCCAGGAGTGTCTCTCGATTTACGAAATAGCATGAAAATTGTAGCAAAAAGGGGAACCATTTAAAAATGACTTGAAGATGCCCGTCGCCACTGGCATGTTGTGATCAGTGTTGTGTCTTGACCAAGGTGGCAGCAGTCTTGCCTGCAAAGCCGTCCCACCCGAAGCAGGCAGGTGAGCTTACACCTCACCCACCCTCTGTGACCCTTCCCAAATGCCAGGTATTTCGAGGGGATCACACAGCCGCCATGTTGCAAGTTTAGGAAGACTATTGAGTCTCAGAATTCACTCTTTTCCTAGAACTTTGCCTTCCTTGGTTTCTTTTTATCTTTTAGAATTTCCCAAAGTGCTCGGACTTTTTTTTAAAAGTCATTGAATAAACATTGAGTAATATGACCCAATTTTTTGTGTTTTTAGTCATGTGGCAGCAAAATTAGTTAACCCAAAGCAAATGGGCTGGGAAATAATTGAATTTTCATGGCTTGTCTTTAGCCCTTGGCCACCTTCTTCTTCCTTTTCCCTGTGTTTTCTTAAAAGTCTAGTTTCCAGCATGATTATTTGTTAAACACATCAATTCCTTGCCAACCTGAGTGCTAGAATCCGCTTGCTCTGTAAATGTTTCTTTCCGAAATCTGAATTCTGAAAGAAAAATTGACTTGGTAGAAAGCCAGGAATGGACTAGGCAGAAGAGTGTCCCAACTGCAGCTTCTGTGACAAGCATCTACATGTGATGTCCCCGGCAGTCCTTGTCTCCCACCGAGCCCTGCGTCTGCTGACTCTAAAGCTGCCCTTCATTTCCCAGTTCCCTAGTTCTCAGTTAACCTTCTGTCAACACCGGCTATGCTGTGTCAAGGTGTCGGGATGATTTTCTTGCTTTCTCTCCAATCATTCCATGATGGGGTAGCTAAATATTAGTGATGGGCCCCAGAAAACAAGACCAGCAGCCCTGGTTTTAAAGAGTCCATTTCCAAGCAGAAGTCACAGCAGCAATGGCAGCAGTAAAATCCTCACTTACAAATGCCTGCTCTGTGCTGGACCCTGTGCCTATTATGTGTTTCCTAAGTCCTGCAGGGACCCTGAGAATTTCGTGGTCTTGTGAGAGAGGAAGGGTATCGGCCAAGGCCACACAGATAGTAGGGGCGGGGGCTGCTACTCCTGTCTCTAAGCTGGGTGGCTTTCTACTCCGCCCCACTGTGTCCCTCTCTGATTACCATGAGTCAGCTCTGATAAAGATTCTTATTTTCTACTCTTTTTCATATGCTGCATCAAATTGAGAAATAAATGAGTCATTTGTACATAGAGAACCTGGGAGTAGCTTCCATGTCTGAAACTCGACTTCTATGCCTTTATGAAAGAGAAGGTGTCCTGTCCAATAACTCTCATGGCTGACTCGAGATCGTCTGGATATGAGCCTGGGTTAAGTACAGACGCAAGCCTTGTACACTGGAGGGTTAGTGCAAAGCTGACTCACCATCACATGGAGGGGTGGGATGGGAATTCCCAGCACGGCCCCAGAGAATCCCGAGTGCTGACGCAGCAGTGCGTGGGAAGGCCTGCTCGGGTGGACACCCTGGGGGTTCTGGGCAGGAACCCCGTAAGAAGAATCTTAGGGCAGTTAACGCAGACAAAGCAGCGTGGACCGTGGTAACGTTTTCGGCTCTGCAGAAGTGCATTTGTCCTCAAGAGGAGAAAGCACATGTGCGAGCTGAAGTCCAAAGCAGTACAAATCACACCTGAGCACCCGTGGGCTCAGGGCTTTTGTTCGGAGAAAAGCTGAACAGAACGAGAGAGCGAAGGCCGTGGCAGCTCCACGCTGAGCTGCTGGCTCCTCTCTCTGCTCAAAACCATGTCAAAGTCCTGTTTTCTCATACTCTCTAAAGCATTTTATTCTCCAAAGAACATGTGTCATCCCCAGAATTACATTTAAGGTGTTTTAAGGTTATTTTCTAGGACCTAGAGTGGTAGCTGACTGAGCACCATCTACACCAGGTTGGCTGTAAAGGGAAACACACACACACACCCCATGCATACCACACCCCC
>PVKS010009566.1:0-63491 GCA_004027875.1 Aplodontia rufa | reverse complement strand
AAAATGTATTGATAAATCATAGAATCTTAAAATCTTAGAGCTGGAAGAAGTAGAAAGATTTTTCATTTTTTTCCCTGTGCTGTCAACAGAAATGCCCAGTATAGTAGTATTTGCAGATGATCCCGATCTCTCTGGATGCCAGATTCCTCTTAATTGAGGTGATTTAAGTTTTAGTTTCCTCCCTTTCTCTGCTGTGAAATTCAAATTTTTGTTACTATGAACACTATTGATTCTTTCTGCTGGACCCTCATTTCCGGGGACATTCAAGTGAGTGAAACACAGGCTTTCTTCATCAGAAAGGGGCAGGGAAGTTCAGAGCCAACTACACAACAGCAGTTGGTGAGTGGTAAGGGCCAAGCACACAGGTAAGGATGACATGCGCAGAGGCGATGTTCAAACTAATCTTAGCAGGGGGCAAGCTCTTGAGTGTGGCTGGACGTTCAAGTAACATCCAATGGTGATCCATGAATTCTAAAAATTAGAACATGTTTACTTCTGCTAAGTTTAAATACAGTAAGATTGCTTCAACGAAACTGTATTATGTTTCAATATATAGCTGTGGCATATAATAGGTTCCATTTACCATTGTCTTTTAAAACAACATAGGGTCATTGAATACTACAGAAAATTTAAACTTTGGCTAGTTAAGCCGTACATTTCATATCTGAATACAGTAAGCTTGGAAGGGGACAATTGCCCTGTCGCATTCGACCAGCGAAGCGGCAATAATGGCATGTACATTTTTGTTGCTTGTGGAGATCTCTTTATTCAGGAAGTCAAACAGCTTAAATAGTAAAAGCGAAACAATCCGTAGGCGGTTGCTATGAGGAAGAAAACTCTGCCAGCTCCTATTGGTTGTCCCTAGGTGGTCAGATGTTGCAAGCACGAAAACCAGGAACAGCAAGAGGTGAGCTGACTTTGGCCAGTTGCCAGCCCCATCTTAAAGCTGCCTGCGTGGCGTGGCCCCCGGGTGCCGCCCGCCACATTGCCCCAGGTCACATTTGTTAAAATCTTGACATTGTTATTGCTAACCCAATGTTCCAAGTCAACTTTCTCTGGTCTGATACAAATCTGATTTTTTGAAAATAATACCTCCATATGCTTATATAATGTTTATTTTATCTTTTTTTCATGCCTTACAGTATCTCATCTTTATATTCCAAAGCGCTGAGTGTATACATAGTGGCTGCAAATATTTGTGGTTGAATTGAAATAGATAAACATGAAAGAACAAGATATCACATAATACACCAAGCAGATTTACATATTATCTAACTCATAAGCCACACCACTCCTCTAGATGCCTATGATGGAAAGAAAGAAGAAAAATTAGGATATGTGCTCAACAGCTGTCAATGTTAAATAATCCATCAAAGCTGTGAGAGCCTTCATTTGCTTTCAAGAGTTGTGACATATGGTCAGAAATAGCTTGAAGATTTATTGTGTCTTCTCTGTTGGATGAGATTCAAAATATACTTTAAGAAAGCTTTCATCCTTCATCATCCTTGAAAAGATCCTTCAGAGTTCATTGAGCATATAGAACACAGACAGAGAATGATGAGGTTCAGATCCCCCAAAATGACATGCTCTAATCAGGAGTGCCAACCTATCATGGAAAATTACTGGGAGGAAAATGCAAATTTTCTACTGACACTACACTTTTAAACACTGACATCTCATTGACCTAAAGAGCCTGTGGTATAGATAAGAGTTTTGGATTACTCTTTTTATATTAGGATTGAAAGGCAGATTGTGAAAGCATTTACTCTTGGGCTAGGAATGTAATTCAATGGTGGAGTGCTTGCCTAGTATGCATGAGGCCCTGGGTTTGATGCTCAGCTCAGTGCGCGTGTGCACACACACACACTAAATAGGTAAATAAAACAATTGTAAAGCAGTCACTCTTTTACATTTCAGAGTATAATTTTAAAGTAAAAACTAAGAAATGCAAGTTTGCTAATGGGTTCTAACTTCTATAAAGGTTGCAAGAAAAAATACTTAAATTTTATGAAAATCAAAAAAGCTAAGGAAAAGAAACGCTGAACAGATATAAATGAAAGAGCAGAAGAAAAACCCAGTACAACATAACAGTAAAGAGGACACCAAACTTAAACTCTCCTTGGTGCAAGCAGAAATAATCAAACCTACTGTGTAAATAAGGAGAAAAGAATCAAAGTGAAAGCCCCACAAAGCCACTTCATTGGGACTGGCAGTGGCTCCATGTCACCTATGTCCTTCCCCTTTCTTTTCCTTGCCCTCTGCCCCACTTCTGCTCTACTTTCCTGCAATTTGCCTCCTAAGGTTTCAAAAGACTGCTAAGTGTATTTCTAAAGACTTCCTGGCATATGGCAGTTTGTGTATGAATCATTTTACTTAAGAATTAGGACAATCTTTTTTGTTTGAAGTAGAATAAATTGCGCTCCAATTTCAGGTGCTTATGAAAACTACATTGTACCTCCACCCAAATCTTCTGTTGCATAAATCACTCTCGCCATCAGATTCTGGGGCAACTTTCATATCAGAAGTTAAGTACCTTGTTTTGTAGCCTGCAGTTGTTTTAGACAAATACCAAAGCAGCTCCTCCTCATGATGTGAATGTTTTGTTAGATTGCCACGGTGTTAGACTCTCACAGTTTTGCTTGCTTGAAGAGATGTAAGAAGTAATGTTTAAAGATCTGCATAGCCTCAGTGACCACCAGCCCTGGTCTGATAGACCAGAAGACCAGGTGGCAGGGCTTGCACTCGACCTTGGCAGAGCTGGGCATGTGAACCCTCAGCTATCGTGGATGAAGTTCAGATCTGAGCACTGTTCCTGGAGTAGTAAAGGATTCTTGTCTCAGGTTGCTGCTGCATCTGGGAGTTGTGATGTGTTGCTTTTGACAGCAGACCTTTAACAGAGTTTATTGTAGACATCTCATTCGTAATTTTTGGCATGCTACCCTGTACCAATGTGGAACTTTGTCATTTGAAAAAGAGACCATGTTAGGACTTGAATGACAATGCCTCTAATTAACCTGGACCTTACTCTGGAGCACCTTTTGAGATGTTGCCTTGTGAGGAAAATGCTATAGGTTTTTTTCTATGTCTTTTTCACTAACAGACTTAGGGACAATCATCCAGAAATGGTCTACCCTCAATCCTTAGACATATAATATTTTTTTTTTCAAAACAAATAATACGTCTGGTCTTTCTTTGCCTTGACTTTTCCTTTTTTCTCCCCTGCTTTGCGTGGGTAAATCCTCACAATTCCACTTGTGTGTCACATCCCTGACCACCTTCGGTAAAGCAGTTTATTAGGTAGTCTCTGCTTCTGCCTTTACTTTCTATCATGGAAACAATACAGTATAGAGTTTGAGAATTTTTTTCGTGTGTCATTTGTCAAGCAGCAGTATGTAAGCTCTGCCTGATGACTGAGATTGTCTAGCATGTGCAAAGTTATATTTACAGGACCTGAAACCTCTCCCGACACTTCATAATGATCAGTCAATACTTATTTAATGAGTCTCAGTGAGTGAGTCTAGGAGTTAGGGTCACCTATGTTGCTTATGTTATGGAATAGTTAATTTTTGAAAAAGTGTTACTGTTTGGTTTTCTATTAGTTCTATTTGATGAGTATGGTTGTCTATTTGAGAGGAATTTACTGAACACCTTGTTCACTGTGATGGGACATTTTTAAAGTGATGAATGCTAATCTAGTGTCCAAAGAGTACATCATTCAGTCAAGGATTGGCCATGCAATTAGAGCAGTGGACAAAATGATGAGAAAGTCTAAGTAACCAGTAGCTTATGATGGAGTGTCAAACCAGGCTTTGATTCCCATATGCTGGCAAAGTAACACTATGGATCTAACATCAGTAAATTAACTCTCATCTGTTACAAATTAACATTGAGTTCTAATTCTGTCCACATCTACTCTGATATCATCCTCCTGATAAATGTTTGAAAATACATATTTGCCCAATTTTACTGAGCAAGAAAGAGAAGTCAAAGAGATAAAATAATTTTCCTAATGTTATACATCTGTCCAAATGCAAAGTTAGGGTTCTCCTTCATATTTTTAAGTCTTGATATTTCTTATACACAAAGTTCTTTTTCCTCCTTCCCCTCTCATTTATTCTCAGACAAAACATTAAACCCTTTGTCTTTCTTCATGAGAATCTGACCTTGAGTTAACTCCCCACCTCTGGTTCCCTGATGGCTTTGTAAGGGTGGTACCCCAGCTGAGTTCCTGGGCACACTAAGCAGGTTGCTGTGCCTTGACCTCTGACAGGTAAGTTGCAGAGGTACTGAGAGGAATGGTAAGTGCCTTATGAAGACATGGTGATGTTATCATAGAGTTGGGCATCACCCAACGTTTACAAATGGTGTGTCCCATGAGAGTGGCCCTGAAACAATGCATATGGGATAAAACTGAACAGATACCAATGGGGCTTGAGGCTTTTAACTAGGGGGACTTCTCTCACACCCACTGATGTCTTGGGGTTTTTTTTTTGTTTTTTGTTTTTTGTGTACTTGAGCAGTCTTGTGGATTGCTATAGAGAATTCTGCCAGAGGGTGTCTGCTGCTTCCCTGTTGGCAAGCTGTGATTCTTGTTCTGGAATCTTCTAAGTGTCTGACACCATGGTATTCTTGTAAGGACAACATTTAGTTGAAGCTGAGAACCCTTGAGGAAAGTGGTAGCAAGCTAAACTTCAAAGTGTGTTTCCATGTAGGAGATAAATATCTTCATATATTAGTCTTATCTCAGTGACCATTGGTCTGTATTAAATGCATTTGGGCTTTGGATTTAAAATTTTATTTGCATTAAGATAACTTACTTTAATCAAGCATATACCTCAAAAATCACAGATCCTATCTATTTATCCCCATACTCCATATTTGACTATTGACTGGTATTTCTTTAATGAAAAACAGTGCCAAATTCGTTGTGGTTAAATATTCCCATAGTGCCTTATTGTAATAAAGAAGTAAATTGTAATACAGAGTTGGGGACTGGAGTTTGAAAGAAATATTTTTAAGATTATTTTTAAAGAGTTAATTAACCTCCTGTAATGCTATATATATTTTTAAGAATATATAGAGTGTTACTCACATTCATATTAGTCAGAACAAACGAAAGTACGAGCATGATATTCAGCAATGCACACACCAGCAGAGATGAGCAAGTAGCATATGCAGGTCAACTGAAAAATGCCTTTATGTTGAACTCACAGAGCATTAATATCGAAAGTAAACTATCTAGGACAATCTCTAATTAATGCAATTGCACTAGGCACAGGAGGGCAGTTCATTAGATTAAATGAAAATAAAGGTTTGGCTTGGTTGTTGTAAATTGTCAAAGGAAACGATTGTAACTTTTAACTACCTCAGTATTTCCTTGCCAGTGACACTAATTACACTTTTTAAAAATTTTTTTATTTTGGTTCTTGCTTTCCCAGAGGGCAGAGATTTTAGGCATAGTTCTCTACTTCATCCTGGTTCCTCTCTGTTGTTATTCACTGGAATAAATTAGGTCATTTTTAAAGGCATTTGAAAAAAATAATAATAGCTAGATTTTGCAATATGCATTTTTATCTCAGATGTTGCCAAAAATATGACAATATAGCTGGGTGTTATATATTTAAATAATATATAAATAATATGTAAATGAAATTTTTTTACTCATTTTATTCCAAATTTTTCTCATTTTATTTTAAAAATTACCAAATACTTAACATGATTTTTCTTTTTTTTGCTCTTGCTATATTGGTCTATAAACTTAGAGAGTTGCATAGAATCATATACTCATTATTACATTCAGGATATAGAAGTAGATAAAAGCCCTGTGCTGGATAGCTAAGACCTTTATTGGTATTTTACCCTAGTCCTTGACTTGTCTTTTTATTGTCTTAGTGGGGCCTCATAGAAGCAAGAAGGAAGTCCAATTTTATGAAGCTCAGGATATGTATTTCTTTTTCCTTTATGGATCATGCTTTTGATGTCATATCTTTGCCTAACTCCCAGCCATGAAAATTTTCTCCTTTGTATTCTTCTAACTATTTATAATTGTGTTTTATGTCTATGTCTATGATTGGTTTTAAGGTATTTTGTATAATGAGAAGTTTAAATGAGTTTCGGTTTTGCATGTGGGTATTCTATTGTTCCCAAATCACTTACTAAAGAAGTCCTCGTTCCTTTCTCAGATTGTTTTGCATTTGGTCAAAAATCCAATGGTCCTCTCAGTGTGGGTTTATTATTTGAGTTCACCACACTCCATTCACTTGGTCAGTATATGTATCCTCCAAGGATATGATTATGTATCCACCAAGATTTGATTAATCTAGTTCACAGTAAACATTCAAACAGAAAGTGTAATTCTGCTGGTGTTCTTTTTTCCATTTTTTTTTATAATTCTAGGCCCTTTGTTTTCCATATAAATTTAGAATCACCTTGTCAACATCAACCAAACAATTAAAATTCTCCAGATTTATTTTTCTTCTCTTATTGCACTGGCTAAGATTACTCAGGATGGTGTTTAGTTTTTGTTAACAAAGATGATCCTTATAGGTTTTTCTGGATGCCATGACTCAGGATAAAGAAATTCTCTTATTTCTTGTATGCTGATAAAATTTTGTTTCCTTTTTAATATTAATGAATATTGGGTTTTGTCAACTTTTTTAATCCATTGAAATGATCATAAAAGTTTTCTTTTGGAATTGATGATGTGATATATATATCAATATATTACATATATTGATTTTCATATATTTACCTGTTCTTTGATTACCAAGATAAAGCCCCCTTGGTTCTGGTTTTTCTTTTTTTATATTGTATTCAATTCACAACATTTTTGTTGAGAATTTTGCGTATAAGTTCATGAGGGATTAAAGACTATTGTTTACTTTTTTTCCTCTCCTCATTCTTCCTTCTCTTCATGTTCTTGATATTCTCAGAGACAGTATAAAGTAGTAGAGTAATAGTGACCTCATGCAATGATTTGGGGAGGTGTTTTCCATGTTCTCTGCCCCCTCAAAGAAATGGCTTAAAAGTGTTGTTATTTCTGGATCTTGAAATTTCTTTTCCAAAGTTCCATGCTTCCAAAATCATTTTCATTAATATTTATATCATCACAAATGTTGTTTATTTCACCATCAGGTATTCAGTTTTTAGATTTTTATGGAATTGTTCCATTTCAACTAAATTGTTGGATTTACATAAATAAAATTGTTCATGTTTTACCTTCTTATCCTTGTAATGTCTGCAGAGTCTACAATAACCTGTTTTCTTTTATTCCTGATAGTGGTACTTTCTGTAGTCTCTCTTCTGCATTTCTTAAGGCTTATCAATTTGGTTGATCTTTTAAAAATAATCAGGCTTTTATTTTATTGATCTTCTCTCTTTCAAGTCTCTTGATTTCTAATTTTAATTTATTATTGCTTCTTGCTTTGTGTTTATTTTGCCATTTTTCCAAATTAGTTATGGTAGAAATTTTGAGATCTTCTTTTGCAATATAAGCATTTAGTGCTATAGAGTCTCAAATTTTTAATTTTATTTCACAATTTCTGAGATAATTCCATATAATTCATCTTAAAATATTTTCTAATCTCCCTTGAGATTTTTTCTTTGATTCATAGAGTATTTAGAAATGTGTTGTTGACTTCCTAATGTTTGAGGGAAATTTTATATTATTTTTTCTATTAATTATTTCCGTTTATTTCAATTATGTTCAGAGAACGTGCTATATAATGTTCATAATTAAAGTTTGGTTATTATTTGTTTTATGATTGGGGACTCTTCCAGGAACATTTCTGTAGAATGTATATTCCGCACTTGTTGTTTTGAACAACCTATATATGTCAGTTAGATTTAGTTGCTTGATGGTAAGTTTCATTTCTTCTTTTCTATCCTTGCTGACTTTGTAGCTACCTGTTTTTTCTGAATACTGACATTTTCAACTGTATTTTAGATTTGTCTCTTTTTCTTAATTTCTTTGGTTTTGATTTTATGTACTTAGCTCTGTTATTTGGTGCACACATGTCTTCATGGTCACATGACCTTTCACATAATATGATGGTGTCTCTGAGCAATTTTCTGTTTTATCCTGAACATTGTGAATATTACATGGGTCTCTATATTTTGTTTAAATTTTGTGGTCACCGTTGATATTTCTGTCTCAGTACTCAGATATGCTGGTTAGGTTTAGCCAAAGTTTTCAACCTACTTTCCATGGGTCCTGGCCCCAATGTCGTTCAGCTTTGGATTCTTTACAATATGATTTGGATCTGCTCCATGTGGATACCACCCAGGGGCCAGCTTTTGTCCTGTGTGATGTTCAATCTCTTACTTCAGTTTTCAAGGTCTTGGGTGTCTTGAATAGGATGAAATTTGCATATATACAGCTGTAGGTGAGTCTAGGTGTTCATCAATTGTTTGATGTCACTTTTTCAATGTTCTCTCTTTCCATTAGTTCCTGAAGAGTCTACTTGACACAGCCTTTTCGTTCCTACATCTAGCATAACTCTAAGATTTTAGTTACCTCTCTGCATGCAATTCTCTACGTGTGCCAGTACCCAAGGATAATCCTTGGGAGGGCGGAGAGGAAACAAGCCAAGTTTGGTCCCACCTCCTTGGAACTCCAGTGTGTTGCTTTCAGCCCATGGTATAGTATTTTGAGTCCTGGTTGTCTTTTCTATACTGCCTTATTCTATGTGCTTTTCAGGCTTCTCAAATACTTACTCCTCCAGTCTGAAGATTTTCTCACTGCATTCAGTGGATTTCATGGTGGAAGAATGGTACTTCTTACACTTTTTTTTAAAGCCCCCTTCATCATGATGCTCTTGTTCAGCCAGTTTGGTGTAAATGAAAACATAGCAAATGCTATGATGATTGAAATATGTCATAATGTAAAAGCATAAACATCATATTTAATAACTCATACCTGGAGAATTGATCAGAGACATTGTTTGAATTTCTTACAGACTAGACTACTTTAAATTACTAACATTAATTAAGATGCTATTAGTTTTAACTTGTGTTAAAAAAAACATTTCTGCTGAATGCAACCGTATAGATAGTACATTAATTACGTTTCATTTGCATTTCATTACTCATGTTAGGCGCAGTATAATTCAGTGGGAAATAAGAAAAATTTATATCTCTAAAGCCCTATAAAGATGATGAGCTTAGAGTTGGATGCCAACTCAATAAGATATTTTGCTTTAAACCAAACATACAAAGAGAGGCAATGATCCTTATGGCTTTTTCAAGGGAAAGTAACCTGTTGAACTGTTTCTTTCACCATATTCAACAGAGTACTTAGGGAGAAAGAGATTAATTCATTTTTAATGCTAGGAAAATATAGTCATTAAAAGGCAGATAATATAAAATGCCAGAAATGCTTTTAACATCACAAGAAGTGCACTTCTTTCTTAAATAGCTTGCTACTTTTGGAGATGTAGATATGCTGAGGTATTAAATATTAAAATAGAGGTTGCTTTTTAAAATGCAGTGTTTCTTATCAGGAAAAAAACAGTTTGAACAAGTCTTTCTGTTGTATAATTCATGATATTGCTAATAAGACAGTCTAGAAGAGTTATTTGTTATGCTTTTGAGAATGGCTAGTTTTTTTTTTTTTTAAAGGAGAGTATTCCCTTGTTCATGTCCTCTTAAATGTATTAGTATGGATAAATTACATGACATTTTCTAATGTTAAATTTTTTTCATTTTTATGGGAAAATCCAACAAATCAGCATATCAATAAAAATGCTGATACCTAGGGCATTCTGATGAGTAAGCATACATTTTAAACCATTGATATACTAGAAAAATACATGTTATAATAGAACTGTTACAATATAAAATGATGTAATAGAAAAATAAATGTTAGAAGGATACTCTATGCTTTTCTGCAATAGAAATGATTATTATTAATGTGTTGGTAAATAAAAAAAAATAGATAATACTATTGATGTTAAAAAGATTGCTCCTCTCTTGATTTTTTCCCAGTGCTTAGTCACCCAGGGTGCATCAGTGGCCTCTTATGGCAGGGACCTGCAGTAGGTAATTGGCCCCTCTCTTTCAAATTGCAACACTACTGCAGTGTTTTGTATGCTGTGTCAGTTTATAAAGAAATATGTTTTGTATAAAGATCATCCATAAGTTTTTGCTGCATCATTCTTGAATTATGTTGAGGGATACATTATGTTGATGGATTATCGAATTATCTTGAATTATTTTGATGGATTATTTTGAATTATCTTGATGGATAAATTTCCTAAAATACAAGTCAAAACTTGGCACTTCTATCACTAAATAGCTATAGCATGTGAAAAATAGAAATAACTTTTCAAGGCAAGTTGGTTCCTCCCTGTCCTTTCCAAATATTGTGCCTTTAAACTGGTTACCCCATGTGAAATGACTGTATTTGTCAAAAATGGCAAATCTTTTATTGTGATTGCTTATGTAAGTTAAATATTGGAATATATGATAAAATGTAGTATATCTCCAAAATGATTATGAAAAAATGATTATTTTCCCAAGGTCTAAAGAAAATCTTAGAATCTGAAGATCTTCCTGTTAGCATAATATAATAATCCACTTTGGTTTTTAAATGAGCTAAAACCAATGTTCACTATTACAGTAGCTACAATGACCATACTTAGATATTCTGAGTTGAGTTTTGATGATTAACATCTCACTTTTCCTCTGACTAGCTGTAGATATTATTGGGGAATGTGTGATTCAGTCCCAATGGTTTCATATTTGATATTGCTTTTATTAAAATATTTTTATTTATGAAACACATCATATTATTTTAGAGTATCCCAGATTGGAAAACAATAATTATCATGGACAAATAGCAGAAGTGTATACAAACTCACAGAATTTAAGACTAAATCAGTTCATTAAAAGTACTTAGTTACCAAAAGTCTTAAGGCATGACTGTTATTTCCATGCATGGTGGAAATGAAGCTTCCCTTGACCTTCTGGGTGTCAACTTCAGTTACATATAGAGGCATTGCTCTAGAATTTAGGTTTTTTCATTCTCTGGTTTTGGCCAGTAATGACTTACTTTAGGGTGTTTAAAACACATTTTCATGTTTCCAAAGAAAACTAAAAAGAGAATGACTGGGTTAGTATGTTCCTAAAGCATATTAGAGAACCATCAAAATCTAGTTAACCATGACAAGCAAACAGAGCACAATTATTTGCTTTTAAAGAAAAGAAGGATGTAATCAGAAGAGAATTTGGAAATGTGCATATAATTTACAAGGCTCTGAATTGATTCCTTTTAAGGACAATTCCCTTGTACTGGGCTGGGAACAGAAATATATGTGAAGTGTGACTTATTTTCTGCATGAAGTTATTTTTCTCGAAGGATATTAGGATGAGAGTTCCTTTAATTACTTCTTCCTTAACTACTTGTTTCTTAGACACAAAGTACAGACTTAACAGCAGGTGTTCTTTTTTAATAAAAAAAGTATAAAGCTTTTTAATCCTAACATACTGCTGTATGTGAGCTGCTTGTTTTAACTTATTAATATATAACAATTTAGTGGTACTTGCATTGTCTTTTTATAAATATATACCTTTTATTATTATACCTTTGTAAATAGAGAATTTAAGAGTAGCTACAACATAGTTATTGAACATTTTAGGGACATTTATTCTGAGCTGGACCTTTGGAAGAATTAAATCTAGCAAAGAAAATTCAGCCTAGAAATGATAGATCCAAAAAAATTTAGATAACGGGACTCTGTGTTTTAATCTCTGATTTCAGGTACAGTTATAGTTGTTGGTCATAAAAGGCAGTATCACCTGACCGGGGTCTTACAAATATTGATTCTTTAAATCTTGTTAGGCCTGATAAAAAGCTTGACATGTAAAATGTGCCTGAGAAGTATGTGTTGAATGAAGGACTTTCAGAGATCCCCATTTACAAATCAGCCTGAGACAAACTGTAGAGAACTACTCAGTAAGGGCTGCTTTGGTAAAGATGCAATTTGCCAAGCAAGTCCCAAAATGTTCATTGTTGTCTGAGTAAACGCTGGACATATGAGGCACAGTTATTCAAAATAATCCTCATTCCCTAGGGTGTTCATATTCATCTTCTGGGTCCACAGCAAGGAAGGAGAATTTCAGAGTGAGATCACCTGCTATTGGCACTGAGCAAGATGGTGAAGGTGATGAGGATGTAAGATAACTGTTTCTAGAAAAACCAAGGGGAATGGTCCCACTTCCGAGAAATGGGCAGCCAGAACGTGATTTGTCTTTATGAAATGTACCTGAAATACAGAGGAGAACACTCCAAAACTTGTCAAAACTATACATTCCAACCTGTTCCATTGGTACTTTAAAAGACAAAAACCACTGTTGGAAGTAATCTTGGAAGGACCTCTAAAGGCTACCAAATCCTTGGTATGTTAGACCCTTTCAGAAATAGGGTATATAAAAAAGTCCTATAACTGTCTACAAAGATGTAATCAGAAAGGGAGAATTTTCCTTGCAGGACTGTAGCTTGAGCTATTGGCATGAGCACACCATAAAGAATTGTTTGCCTGGAGGCTTAGTTGACCCAGATGACATCTAGACTTTGAAGGATAGACCTTGCAATGAAAATAAAACACCCTCCTGTTTAAAAAGGGCACATCTGCTGGGAAGAAGGGTGGAATTTCCAAGCATTATATGTCAGGAAGCCATTACAAATTTAAAAGAAAAAAATATGTATACGAATTTGTTAACCTGTGAACAGGTTCAAAAAAGGAATTCAAGAACCAGTGTCCAAAAATCACAGGTTCAAACTTGATTAAGGAGCTCAATTTGACAAATGCAGAAGTGTGAAGTTCTGAGCTTGGAAATAAACATAGTGCAAAAAACAGCTAAGCAATGTATCAAAATCTTTATAGGAAAGGCATAAAATCCAGATTGCATGCGGCTACAGAAAACACAAGGAGAATATGGGAAGATAAAAAGATGAGGCTCTGGAGCGTTGGCTGACCGGTTTCCACACTTGCCTCACAGGCGCGGGGACATGGGTTTGTGCCCCACCACCAGGTACATGGCGAAGTGTCTGAGCAACAAAAACCAAATAAAAAAACCAAAAAAATTAAAATCGATTCTCTTTCTCTGGCCCTTTCAGGGTCCCTTTCTCTTAAAAAGAAAAAAAAAAAGTGAAAGATGAGAAGTTTCTTATGAACTAGAGCTGTTCAAAATGGGATGGGGAATCCTGAGTGAGCTCCCACCACATCACTGAATTTTCAACTACTGGCGCCTGGGAAGTTGGGCGGGATGATCAGGTCAAAGGTAGAAGATTTAATCCAGCAAACGCTCCTCGGTTGTCTACTTTGTGCTTGAGGGTGCTGTCCCTCTGGGATCATTTGCCATCAGCTGTTCGGTGCTTGGGGAGATGATTCCGGGAGAAGGTTCACGTGGAAAGCTGAAGGCTGTTGAGCAGTTCATGCAGTGCGCTTCCTGGACAAAATGGTTGATTTCCCATGGAGAATGAGACAGAGGCAGCCCGGGCCAAGTTTCTCTGGTTTATTTTGGAAACAGGCATAAATAAGACATGCTTACGAAGGAATTTACAACAAAAGCAAGATAAGAGTTGCATTTCAGAAACATTGGTAAGCGAACCTCCAGTCACACATTTCTTAGGGGACAATGTGGTTACTTTGGCAACGCGGACGCATTTCTTCAGTTCTGATAAGCTGCGTTCCTTTTGCTTCCACCTGTGGCTTTTGTCACTGTGTCTGCAAAGGACAAAATTAATGCTTACATGAAAATTAATCAGCATGAAACTGTGACATATAAACATTGATTTAGGGGGAATATGATTTTTAGTGATGCTCTCACACAACAGAGAAAGACATCTTGATGGTTTCTTTACTTAGGATTCTTTAAAAAAAATTTTTTTTAGAGAGGGACAGTGAGAGAGACCAGGAAAAAGAGAAACAACTTTAGTTTTTCACATGGCCTTAGTTGCTCCAACACTCAGTTGTGTACGTGGTGCTGGGGTTTGAACCCGGGTCCTCGTGCTTGCCAGGCAAGCACTGAAACCACTGAGCCACCGCTCCAGCCCCTACTTAGGATTCTTTAAAGGATAGACTTTTGAAGGTTTAATTAAATTTAGTGGTTCTTATTATTCTGGTTGTTGTTTGTTTTCAAATGACTGAAGTTGCATACTCTGAACAGGGATTTTCAGCCCAAATATTTCTTTAACAAACAGGTTATAGGGACAAGAGTATGTGATTTTTCTTTTTTAAATAACAGCTTTGGATTAATTCACACAAAATAAAGTCCTCTCTCTTGATGTATATAGTACCATGGTTTTTAGTGTAATCACTAAACTATGATCATTATTCTCTAATTTTAGAACATTTTCATCACCTCTAATGTAAACCCATATCCATTTGCTGCCACTCCCAATTACCACTTCCCCTGTGTCCTTGCTACTGTGGATCTACTCCCTCTGTGAATGTGTTTTGTACATTCCATTCAAAATGCACTTTTTCATTTCATCCGTGCTGTAACCCAATTAGAATTTCGTCCATTTCTATTGCCTAATAATATTGCATTGTCTGGATACTTTTTATGTATCCTTCGTGAGTTGACAAACATTTGAGTTGTTTCTACTCCTGTATTATTATGAATAATGCTGCTCTGAACATTTGTTTATGAGTTTATGTGGATACATATTTGGTTTCTCTTGGATGTATACTTACAAGTGGAATTGCTGGATAATATGGTAATTTTAAACTTGATTGTTTGAGACATGCCAGCCTGTTTCCCAAAGAACCTGTGCTATTTTACTGTATTACTAGCAAGGTGTGAGGATTCTGATTCTCCATGTTCTGAAGATTATTTTTGTCATTTGTCCTGAGTTTAGCCCTCCCAGTGCTCATAAAAGTGGTATCCTTTTGTAGATGTGACTAACGCTTGTGTGATTTCATAATGTTGAGCTTTTCATGTGCATGTTGATCATATGTGTCTCTTTTTGGGAGAAATGTCTACTTAGATCCCTGCCCCATTTTCAAATTGGTTGATTCATCTTTTCCTTGAGTTATATGGATTATCTATACATTTTGGATATGAGCTACTTAATAGTTATATGATCAGCAAAAACAATCTCCCAGTCTGTGGGTTGTTGTTTACTTTCTTTCTTTGTGTTTTAAAAAGAGAGGGACAGTGAGAGAGAGTGTGTTTTCATGTGCCTTTTGTTGTTCTGAGTCTTCATTGTGTATGTGGTGCTGGGGTTTGAACTCCCGTACTTGCACATGCCAGGCAAATGCTGTAACCGCCGAGCCACCGCTCCAGCCCCTGTTGTTTACTTTCTTCATGCTCTCTTGTGGTGCACCAAATTTTAAAACTTTTGGTGAGATCTTTTGTAGAGTAGTGCATTTGGTGTTTTATTTAAGAAACTACTGCCTTATCTAGTATCATGGATTTTTACTCTTAGGTTTTCTTCTAAGAGTTTTATAGTTTTAGCTTTTACATTTCTGACTCAGATCCCCTAGATATATATTTTGAAATGAATCTGTATATTTTGTGACCAGGTATTCAGCTCTCATCTGTGTAGATGATCAACTGTGTTGGCACCATTTGAAAATACATAGTTTCTATCTTTAAATGATCTTGGCATTATTGGCCATACAAGCAAGGATGAATTTCTGGACTCGGTTCTTTCCTGCCATTGCCCTTGGCTATCTCATATTAGGACCATGTTGTCTTAATTACTATAGTTTTGTACTATGGCTTTGAAATTGTGAAGGGTGAATCCTGCCTCGTGGTTCTTGTAAAATTCATTTTGATTATTTGGATTCCCTTGCATTCCTATATGAATTTTAGAATCAAGTCATTGATTTCTACAAAAACCAACTAGGATTTTGATAGGAATTGCATTTTTAATCATTTGATCAATTTTGGAGTTTTGACATCTCCAAGTTATTAGGTTGAGCTGTCCATGAAAATGAAATCCTGTTCCAATTTTTCAGGTCTTTTATTTCTTTCAGTAATGTTTTATGGTTTCCAGGGTATAATTCTCACAATTTATTTTGCTACACTAGTTCCCAAGTATTTCATTCTTAATTTCATTTTCATTTGTTTATTGTTATTGTATAGAAATATGGATTTTGTATTTCAATTTTGTTAGTGTGCAAGTCTGCTGTAATCATTCTATTTTTTTAATGGATGGCTCAGGATTTTTCTATATACAAGATCATACATCTTTTAATGAGATATTTTTATTTCTTTTCCAATTTGGATACCTTTTATTGCTTTTTTTCGTAATTGATCTACATTAGTGTGATTAAAAAAGAATCATTTCACCAAAGGAAGATGGAAATCAATTGGCTGCATTCTCCTACAGTAAATTTGAAATTTTTATTCATAAGAGCATTCTACAATAAACCACAATGATGTTTTTCATGAATCAAATCAAAATGTACCTGTGTCTTTGGGAAATAAAGTTAAATTTCGAGGCACATCAGATTCATGGGCAGTAGCCCCCTGTATCTGTTGAGGATGCATTCCCATACTTCCAGGGGATACCTGAGACTATGCATGGTCCTGAACCTATGCACAAATACTGTAATGCTGCGATGGCTGATCTGATAACTAAAAGCTGCTTGGTGACTAATAGGTGGGTAGGATATGCAGCTGGATGTGCTGGACAAGGGATGATTCACACTGTGCGTGTTCAGAGTGGGACATGCAAGATCCCATGACAGTGGTCGGAACTGTGTGCAATTGAAAAACCTATGGATTGTTTAGTTCTCGAATTTTCCTTTTGACGTTTTTGTGCTGTGGTTGACCATGGGCAACTGAAACCACAGGAAGAGATTACTGTGGCTGGGAGGGGACTACTGTAACTGATTCATAGTCCTAAATTAATAACTAAGAAATTACTTGCTCTGAAATAGAAAACAAAACTACAAAAACACAGAAGAAAAAACTCCAGGTGACAAAATTTTACAATACTGAGATTCATATAACTGGTTACTTTTGATGTACATGCAAGCACTCATGGGAACTTCAGCTTCATTAAGGGAGTTTAAAAATATCATTTTAAGAATAAAACATGGGCTCCAAATTAAGAATTATGCAATAATGGCTAATGTTGCAAATGCCTTTGTAATCATGAAATAATATTTAGTCTTATTTTAACTAATATAAAATATAGAGGTTTTCTAATTCAATTTAAAATGTTTTCATTTGATTTAGTTTTGAAAGATTCTGATTTTCCAGCCTCTAAACATTACTGTTTATATTTGAAAATACAAGAATACATAGCAGAGGACCACAGATGTGATCAAGGGCCCAAGGACTTGACTCACTGGTGGCCACAAACTTTAATATTCAACCTTCTAAAAGGAGGAATTTCTGATATTTGCTATAATAAGAATGGACCTAGGAAACATTATGCTAATTGATGTGATCTCACTTATATATGGGATTTTTTTTACAGTCAAATATCTGGAGATAAAAATAAATAGTGATTACCAGGGTCAGGGAAGGAGGATGAAAAGAGTAGATATAGGTCATAGGATGCAAAGTAGAAAATATTTAGGATGAGCAAGTCTAAAAGGCTGATGTGCAATCTGAGAACTGTAATAATAGTGTATTATTATATTCAGGATCATTGCTGAGTAGATTATAGCTTTTACTCTAGGGAGAAATGGATAGCTATGTGAGATGATATATTAATTTGTTCTACTACCAAACCATATTACTATATATGCAACTTATAACAACATCATGTTGTACCCCTTACGTGTAAACAATAAATTGTGTATGTGTGCATGGTTGGTGATTGAACCTAGGATTTAATGCATGCTAATGCTAAGCAAGCACTCTACCACTGAGCTACATTTTGTGCCCATAAAATCTATTTTTTAACAAAAGAGCCCAAAGATTTGGCTCAACGATATCCCTCATAGGTAGGCATTCATTCTAATAGCCAGGTGGAGGTTGCCAGAGTGACCATTTTACATGCAAGTGGAGGCTGTCCGTATATTACAGTACTGATAAATGTTTTGTTAAATATTTTCTTAATGTGCAAACTTAATTTTTATTTCCCCAGAGACATTGGGACATTCATTTGTGGTTTTTTTTTTCTCATCATCAAATCTTGGAGCTTTGCCTTTCACAAGGCTCTATCATTTTATAAGAAACTGGACAAGTGGCTTTAGGTTATCCACTAGATCACTAGGTTGTTTTTGTCTTTTCTTAGGTGTGTGATATGATCACCAGTGTGAATTATGTTAGTCAATAACAGTGCAGCACAGGTGCTTCAGACTAAGAAAGTACTGACTGCTTCAGTAGACTTATGTTGTGATGACTAATAAGCTATGGGCTGTTGTATAGGGTTTACAATACACAATTTGGTTTTCATCATGATCTGAGAATTTCCATCCATCCATCCTTTAATCTGTCTGCCTGGCCACCTATCCATGTTATTTTGAAAAGACTTTTAATGATGAAATTCTATCTGCTTGCAGGTCTTATTAAATATTGCAGATAATTCTATCCTGCAATGAGTATATTTTCAAATTGAACTGCTACACCCAACTTTGTCGGGGTGACCATAAGTTCTTTCTAGTGTGATTCAGCAATTAATAGGTTCTTTAAAATAAAGCTTGGGGGCTGGAGAGGTGGCTTGGGGGCTGGAGTAGTGGCTTACTGGTTGGAGCACTTGACTGGCATGCGTGAGGACCTGGATTGAAACCCCAGCACCATATACACAACTAAGTGTCAGAGAAACAAAGGCCTGATGAAAAAATAAAAATAAAAATTCATTCTTTCTTTATCACTCACTCTCTCCCTTTCTTAAAAAAAGAAACTGATTCTCTCTAAAAATAATAATAATAAAAATAAAGTTTGGTCTTATATAACATTGTGTCTTCATTAATTATTTGAAAATAAGAATGCAGCTTTTGGTAGAAATTGTTTCTAAATGATGACTGTGCTATTATGTTAGCTGTAGAGGGTTCTTTTGATCATCATTGTGACTAAAATGCCATCTGGGGAAAAGAAAGTTTTGCCGCACAGCTAAGACCCCAGTGTCTTATTTATAAATGCGTTGCTTTTTGTGCCCTGTATTTGAATATCACAAGGCTTACCTGTGTAGAAAAATAGTGTTCACCAACATGTATTTTTACCATTGGTTGAATCAGTTAATGAATAATAATAATAATAACAACAATTATTATTATTATTATTATTATTATTATTATTTTAGTAGCCAAGATCCCTATAGTCTTAGCCCAATCCAGGAAGAAAAATGTAAATAATTTTGGAAAAAATGTAAATAATCCTGTTAACATTCCCAAAACATCAGTGCTTGTGGATCCTGGAGTCATTGCCTTCAGTGTCGGGTGTGGCAGCATTTGTACTGGCCCTTCTCCCACTGCTTGTATGGTACATGGAGTCCCTTCTTCACATCACCATGCTCCTGTGTAATGGATGCCATTTGTTGTCCCATTAGGGATTCTTATCACTTTAGGAAATGAGGTGAGTTTTAGTTCTCTGAGAATCCATGGCTGATAGTTGTCAAACTCATTCCTTAGTAAAGTACATGTATCCATGTCCCTTACAAGAACATGTTCTGCTGTGGGCCTTCATAAGCATACAGAAATCTATGTGATAAAAGATTGCATCATCTGAAAAATTTAGTAGTACGCTTTCTTTGGGGCACATTAAGGTTTCCTGCTCAGAATGGTATATCCTTAAGTTCATTTTTTTTTTAAAGAGAGAGGGACAGTGAGAGAGAAATAACTTTATTTAGTTTTTCACATGGCCTTTGTTGCTCCAACACTTAGTTGTGTACGTGGTGCTGGGGTTTGAACCCGGGTCCTTGTGCTTGCCAGGCAAGCGCCAAAACCACTGAGCCACCATTCCAGCCCCCACCCTTAAGTTCTATAAGTAAAGATTATGCGATTATATTGCATGTTACTACACTCATTTATTTTTCCCTTATAGATTTTATATGTTAAACTTTTTGGAGTTATTTTATTTACAAAATAGCACTTGAATATTAGTCTTTGAAAACCTTGTCAAGTCTGAAATACAGTTTAATCTCTTCTATTGTATATGTAATGAATGACAATGAATTATAGATAAAGTATAGTAACTCAACAGTCTGTAATGTTGCTTATTGTTTGTGAGTGGTAACTACAGGAATGACAGAATTATAATGGAAATTTACTTTGATTTTAAACATTCATCAATATTTATCAAATCTGCCCTGTGTGTTGCTCTCAATGATCTGATGAATTCATAATTAATAAATACATGCCAACATATGTAGGGCCATATGTAATAAACACGTGAACTGAGTTGTAGTTGAGCAAGGTTGATTCGTTGTGGGAAAGCAATATGGGAAAAGCAAGAAGTATTCACAGCTTCATGTGGGAATGCAGAGAAAGGGCTCTTGATCCACCTGTGGGTCAGGGGTGCAGCAGTAAGGGAGGCTTTATAAAGAAGTGTAGGATGAGGTTTCAGAAGATAACTCAGTAAAGAGTTTGAGGAAGACCTGATACAGGGAAAGAAGGCCATCATAGCAGAAAGAAGAGTCCGCAGACCCCAGAGTATAAATGGATGAAAGTTGAAGTCTGGGACAGAGAATGTGGAATAAAGGTTTGTCCCAGCCCAAATCGTCATCTGGCCCCATGAAGGCTTCAGTATGCTCTTTTTGATGGCTCATGTTAGGAAGATGGAGTTGTGTTATATGAGAGAGTGACGAGTCCCTAGCTCATTGCAGGAGTTCTGATGAGGGACAGATTGCAGATTCTTGAGAAAAAGGAGAATGTTACGTTACAGGACCATTGATCTTAGGTTCTGGGGACAATCCTGGTTGATGCTGATTATTTTTATTCTAACTCTCTCCATATGCCTTTTATTTATAAAAAGTGTCTCAATTTGGTTGATAAATTACAGAATTACTTTAGATGAGTTCCAAACTTGTTTAAGGAATAGAGGTTTGGTTGAATGTGAAGCAAACAAAGCGACTGTCAGACTACACGTGGAATTTGCCACATGGAGGGCATTGCACAGAGCCCACAGGAGCAGTGCTAGTCTGATGGGTACAGGTGGGAGGAGATCAGGAGTCTGTTCTTCAACCTGTCACTTTTTAACTTTGTGCAGTTTCCTCAAGAATAACTAGGTATCCATGGGAAATGGTGATTGAGTGGTCTGGGTGGATCACCTGGAATAACTTCAGATGGGTACCTGAGTGAATGGGAGGTGAAAAAATGACACAGTGAAGGCAGATCACCTTTAAGGAGCTATGTATGTACACGAAAAGGAGAACAGAGGTGGCCACCAGCTGTCATTGGCCTGCCAGAGTCTAGGAAGATTTCAGTTGTAAGAAACAAATACATTCATGGGCTTACATTTCCTAACTGTGTTTTCGTAGTACTGATAATAGGTACTGCAAGAAGAGATTTTTTTCTAACCAATGGAATTTGGAAAAATTCTGGATCTAATAAATTAAAAAGATCTCTGAGCATCTCAAAGCCTTCAATATGCTAAAATATATTATTTGTATCCCAAATAAGAAATGTAATATGTAATTATTCCTATGCATATTTAGCAACTGACTGATCTTTTTGAAGGAGATCCATTGACTTCTTGGTATGAGAGACCATCTTGAAGGCACGATGAACCAGTGCAATTTAGGGTATGGCTCTAACCAGCTGTCTGATCTTAGGCACATTACTGTAAGTTTGATGATCTAAATTGCCTCCTCTGTGAAATGGAAAAATGAAACGACTTATTGCAAGGCTGATATTCAGGTGTTTACACCTGTCGTTTATGGCTAGTAGCCATTCGAATTAGTGTCATGCATCCTGTCATCCAATCCTCAGTGCACAGTGAGCATTGAAAGAGGTCATTGTGCAAGACTTGGCATGGTGTCTGGTTATAATAGTTTGTTATTGTTAATTACTAGTATTATTGATTTTTCCACCCAAGAAAAAATATCTAAGAACCCCTTCTTTAGTTTAAAGAAGAAAAGCAGTGAAGAGGGAGGGTGTGTAGGTTCATACCTTGAATCCCAGCTGCTCAGGAGGCGGTGACCGGAGGGTGAAAAATTCTATGCCAGCATGAGCAGCTTAGGGAGAACCTGGCAAAAGAACAGAAAAGAAAAGGGGAGAAGGTAGGGTGAGGGAGTCAGAGTAGACTGGGGCTGGGGTGCAGCCCAGTGGTGAAGCCCTTGGTGAACATGGATAGGCCCTGGGTTCAATCTGCAGTACTAAGAGGGGTGGAGTGGAGGGAGGGATGATTGGAACAAAGGTGTCAGTTGCTTTGTGTCCTAGATCAGTGGGAGGGTTGCTGGCATTAAGGAAGAGTTGAGAGGGGAATCTGAGTTATAGAACCAAGCTTTGAGGGATAAGGAGGTGAGGGAGAGATGACAGATTAGGAACAATAAAGGTCTTGAGTTTGTACTGATCATTTATCTTCCCTGTCCAAACCCCTTTCGTTGCTTTTCTTTGACCATGTTATCCATGATTGAACACACATTGTTTTCCGGGCCAGAGCAGAGTAGGCATTGAAAAACAACAAACTTTTCTTCCCCAGTTTTGCAGAATAATTAATGTGAAATCCATATGTCCCAGGGGAAATAGTAGTAGTCATTTAAGTAGTTGTAGCAAAACCAAATTTAAATTTCTGCCAGTTTCATTTATCAAAGGTTTTTAGAGACAAAGATGTGAATAATCTATCTTTGTTGCATCACATCATAAAAGCTTTTACAAGTTATCATATATGTAATTATTTTATATATATTCATAATATGTATACATATATACTGTTTTTTCTACATTTTGAGGTTGAACACTGTTTTTCTTAGCAATATAGATCATAAACTAGTTGTGGTAATCAAAAGTTTTAAAGGCTGACATTTATATTCAAAGCTTTATAGAGACAGCCTAGTATAGTGGAAGAGCATGTAGACTTTGGAGCCAGACTGTCTGGCTCTGCCACTTCTAAGCTTTGTGACCTTAGACAACTTATTTAACCTCTCTGTGCTTCAGTTTCTTCATATGTGAAATTTAGATGGAATTTAGAACCGATTTATGTAGTCCTTGTGAAGAGTTAATAAGTTAACTTTTGAAATGCACTTCAAAGTGTGCCTGGCACAGAAGATTTATTAGACAAATAGCCTATGCTAAATATAATAAAAGATGGGATGTGAGGAATAAAATTTCATATTTATCATTTTTTCCTTCCTGGTCTGAACATTGCTGAGCAATTTGAGAATCATAAACAGCAGCCCAAGTTGAGTTTCCTTTCAACATGCTTTTGGTGTTAATCTTTGTAGGACTCTAATGGTTTAGGAAACAGTGACCCTGGTGTCATCGAGCTGTTCCAACATGACTCAGTGCACTTGACTCTGCCGCTTCTATGAGTAAGTAAAAGATTGAAACAACAGAAATCTAGGTTTTTCTCATGTTGGATGAAAGTGTGTTGTTTGACTTTCCACGTTGGATCAGAGTCGCCTGGAGCCACATATTCATGTTTTGTTGACTGCTCGTGTGAACGCTGAAGGAACGCCATTTCTTCATCATTCTATGATGAGATGCATCACCCCACTTTATGAACAGCAAATTCTTAGCTCAGGGAGCAGCCAGGGGCAGGCCATAAAAATCAAGGATTGTAGAGCAAAGATATTAGTGAAATAGAAGCATCAGCATTTCTCAGTGTATTCAACTCATAGATGATGAGGTCTGCCTGGGGAGCTAATGCTACTTAGCCATGTGTAGGCAAAAAGCCAGAAGGAAATTGTATTTCAAAAAGAGAAGGTTTGGCTTTCCATATGTTGGGTAATCCTGGTCAGTTAACGGGGACTTATAATCATTTCAAACACAAGAGAAAGATTAAAACTATTTTTTTTTATGTTAAAGAATACAATGTTGACATAGTTGGAAGCAGAAAGGCAATTGATAGCACATCAGGTCCTTGAACTGTTCAATTTAACACAGTTGGGAAACAGTGCAGGCCAAGTCCTGTATGAACTTAATGTGTCCTCTACCTTCTCCGCGCCATGGAAGCTGTAATGATGATCACTGCAAATGGGTGAATCCAGGGCCACTGAAGAGGTATTCTTTGTGTCTGAGGGTAGTGGGACTGTCCTTGAATTTGGGAACTCTGAATCTAGTTTGAATCACATCCTGTGATGGAAGTCATGTTGGAGGATGCAGGGTGGTTAAATCATGGTCTTAGATGTGTAGGGTATGGGGCTCAGAAGTATTCTGCTTTGCAGTACTGTTAGAAAGAAGGGTGCCCATAGTTGAAATTTCACATAAGCTGGGGGAACCATAAATTTGAAGGTGGGGGAGGGAGAAGGGACAGAGGCAGAGAGGGAAGGGAGGGAAAATGGGTGTTATCAATACAGCTGGGAATACTCAACTCCCATGAAAACCCAACTATATGCAGGTAGGCAGGGAAACTCAAATTCCAAAAATTAGTATACATGTACATTGCTTATTTCTTTCTATAGCATGGGGGTATTACAGAGGAGACATGAGAGCAGATGATAGACGAAGGGAGCAGGTCCTGGACTAGGATTGGCTTTAACTTTGTTAATATCCATGTGTACATGATTATGTAACAATGATTCCCTCCAATTGGTAAGATTATGTTGAACAAATAAAAATTTTAAAAAAGGGTATCATTGCCATCTATACCAATAATACTTCCCTGGGTCACTGAAAAACTCAGGTCAGACCGCCCTTTGTCCATCCCTTTAGGATGGCTCCAAGGCATAGAATCCGTTTTGCTGGCTAGCATATATTTTCCAAATCTTACATTGCTTTTCTTCTTACTGTGGTCTGTGTGAATTCTCCAAAGTCACTATGTAGCCTGTGCTGTGGGTGACCACATACTGTCAGCTGCAGTCTTTGTGTGATTTCCCTAGTTTCTGGTTCCCAGGGCTGCCTTGGTTCCTGCCACCAGGACTCCTTGTGCTTGCAATACATATTTGAGCTGCCATTTTAACCGGGAGTGCACTATTCCATTTCTAGAATCCACCGACAAACACCTAAGCAAAACATTTAAAGCATCTTATTGTCCCTATTGTAGAAACGTAGTGCTACAATCCTTATGAACTTGATCTGTTCCTTGCAGTGTCATTCAGAAACAAGGCCTCAAATTCCTGATCCCTTCTCCTCAACTACTCCCTTGTGTTGAGTTAACTGTCAGTATAAGAAAATCATTACTAAAATTTAGGGTGGATGATGATACATGCTCCTGTGGAAAGTCTCAGGTTTTAATTTTATTTGTTTTTTTTTTTATCCATTCGTGTGTTTTATTCATTCAGCATCCATTTATTGATTCTGGAAGCATAGTTAGGGTAGGGACAGAAAAGCTGCAGTGCTATTAGCAATTCTTAATTGCTTCTTCCTCTCTCTCTGTCATCTCTCCTTTTCTCTCTGACACACACACACACACACACATACACACACACTCACACCGTTTTCGAGGGCAGAGGCAGCCACAGTTTCCAACACATCTACATTTGATCAAAAGGGAGTTAGTGAGGACCTGGCAGAGCCCTTGGATGACATTTGGCAGTGAAGCTGAGCCTTCTGCTTCTGTGCCCACTGGGGTTTGGGTTTTCCATAGTATCATTCATTTCATGAAAAATGCTCACTGTGCCTACCTCAGGGCATATCCTGAACCTGGACTGAGCAGGGTACGTGCCCGCTTTGACCGAATGCCAGGAGCAGAGTAGGCAATGGTATGGAACATACTGAGTGGTTTAATGAGGACACACACATGGGACAGTGTGTGTTGGCTTCTCCCACATGAATGAAAATGCGGTCCCATTAGGAAATGTGCATGGGAGGTGGATTGTGGATGTGGGATCTATCTCTTCCCCCTACCCGTTATCTTAAACAGCTGCATATTTGTTTTTTACTGGTGAGAACACTTATGATCTACTGTTATCAAATTTCAAGTATAAAACAGATGATTTTTAACTGGCGTTCCTTTGTTATACATTAGATAGCCTGAGCTTCTCTTGCATAAAACTGCAAGATTGTACAGAAAATGTACCAATCTACATTGCCACCAACAGTATCCTAGGATTGTCCTTTCTCCCATTCTTGCTCTTACCCATTTTATTGGTGCATTATAACTATGCTAACAGTGGGGCTCATTGTGCCATCTTCCTATGTGCACATACCATCATTGGATAAATCTCATTCTCTAGGACCTTTGCTTTCTCAACTTTCTCCCTCCCTTAAGATCTAGCTCTTGAGAATCTCGGCAAAAACCTGAACATACCACTCGCTGTTGTTCTAGTTTCTTTCATGTTTGACGATCTGAGCTAAAAGCCGCTTAAAAAATGAACATAGTATGGAGAATGAGTGGGCTTGTGAGTTTGAAGGAGCGCAGAGGAGACTCTGCATGTGCTTTCTGCCTGTGTCTCCCCAGCTTCCTGCTTGTCCGCAGTCCCTACCCAGTCTTCGCAGCTGAGATCCCAAGACACCTTGGCCTGTTTCTGCATGCGCAGTCCTTCCAGCTCCACGCCCCAGTGCATTGTGCTTGTCATCCTGTGTGGTTTTCCGTTGCTACCTGGTCCTGTTTCCTGGCATTCTGTAGCAAACATAAGGCCTTCAAAAGCAGATAGTAGTACCATGATGCGAGCAATTGCAGGTTAGTATTTGGTGTCAGGTGCAGGGTGCAGGCAGGGAAGGAGCCTGAGTTGCTGGAGGAGAAAATTATGGGGCTGAAGGAGTCATCTGGTGATGGGGACTGGCATCGGAAAGAACTTGGAGAAGAAGAAGAAAACAAAACACTTAGCAGTTCCGAGAGAGGGAGTAGACACCTGCATGATGTGGAGGTTGTGTAGAGTGAAGAAATCCGGAGCATCAGGCTTTTGCAATAAGCAATATTTGAGTAGCAATCAAGTCCAGCAGTTTAAACTTGGGCCGGTAGGTAGGAGGACGTTTCAGTGTATACTTCTATGCAGTAGGGAGAAAATTCATTTTTATGTGAAAAGCATCCATACTGTAAAAAAAAAAAAAAAAAGGTATCTTAGTATTTCGTGAGCATATATCTGCTTTGCATACTCAGAATCCCTTCTCTTCAACATTCACTCATTTGTTAATTTGGAATTAAACATAAATTAGCCAATGCATGTGAGGAATACTTTTTAAAGTTTCTGAACAGCTCTGTTTAAAGATCATTTTTCTGTAATGAAAGATGTCTTGTACAGTGAAAGGGGATCCATATAATTGCTTTTTAAAGAGCATAGAAAGTGTTATGGTTAAAAAAAAAAAGACAATGAGGACTAAGAGCATTAAATTTGCAACAGCAGTTCTAACCTGATTCTCCAAAATTGGGGCTCCATCTCCTCCCACAGGATGCCTCATACAAAATGTCACACCCAGGGAACGAATCCACGTGCACGTGTTATAATTCACACCTGAAAATGGCCGTGACCTCACTCCAAGTCTGCAAGCCTCTTCCCATTAACAGGAACCTCTTGCTACTTTAGGCTTATGTTCTGTACCTTTGGAGAGATGTCAATGTCTTGTGTTTGGATGAGGACCTCATTCTGCATATTTTCTAAATTTTCCACCTATACTGAATGAAATATCATAAATAGGATGGAAAACACTGTGCACTGGTTCCTGCAACCCGTTTTTTGTTTCATTAGAGAGAATTGGTAAGTCTGAAAGTGAAAAGATAATCAGCGTAAAGGGCATTTTCTAAAGTGCTTATATCCTGAACTTCCAGGCTATAATTTGATTCAGACTGGGCTCGAGAAATCGTACCCTGCAAGCATCAGCCCCAACAACTATACCCAAAAGAAAATATCTCCACTGAAATGAGGCAGAGAATCATCACCAATGAGGAAAATTCCTTTTCTGAAGCAATCGGGGCTTAAGGTTTCATAGACGTATGTTTGGGACAGAAATTGCTTTGCAACATTTTCATACGAAATCTCCGCTGAGTTTTTGGGCTGTTGAAGTTGACATAAAAAGTGACAGGTCACTGGTTTTTCATTTTTCCTTGTGCTTAACTCTGTCTACTCATTTGGAATTATGTGTGTTGGACCACAAGACTGATACAGTGCCTCCCAAGTGTTAAATTGAAAGGTGTATTAGAAAAATTAAGAAGTGACATTTCAAGAGAGGAGTTAAAATGTTTGATGAATAATTGATTGTAGCCAAATTGTGAAGTAGATAGAAGACACTTTTGTGAGCAATCAGTAAGACTTACATAGTCTTAGAAGTCTTAGTTTCTCATCCTAGAACATTTATGACTAATAGTCATGTATTCATATGTATTTTCTCACTTTATGCACACCAGATTATACAAGGAATGCTGAGCCCCAGAGAAATTTATCTTTACTGAATTATAGTACTTGGATCTCCATTCTCAAATGCAGCTATGGCAAATAATGCAAAATGCTATTGCTTCGCACAAATTCAGTTCTTGCTCATGCACAGGTTTGCTTGGTCTGGGAGAATCTTTAGGGTAGGGGTTAGCAAACTTTTCTGTAAAGTACCATATATTAATGTCAGAAGTGAGCCAAGGGACAAGGTTAAGTAATTTTCCTTACCAAATGTTTAACTTTATTACCTTTTACATTTCAAACTATGAAAAACTCACTTTTATATCACAGGCAATATAAAAGCAGGAGGGATTTTGCCTTGGGGTCCTGGTTTGGTGACCTCTGCTCTGGACAACAGACCTACATGTGTTGGTCTAATATTGCAGGCTACTTTGATCTTTACTCCCCTGTGAAAACTGCTTCTTTGACCATGCTAGTTAGGAAGGGAATGGGATGGAGAGTTGACTGTCAGCAATTAAATGTTTCTGTCCAAAGACATACTCGTGACTTTTGCTTTGATTTTATTGGCCAGAGCAAATGTCATACATAGCAAGAAACTCCCATGTGCCCTGAAGTAGCTGAAATGGATATTGGTGAAAAGGCAACTTCCTCTCCCAGCTGTTGGTTTCCTTTGTGTGTGTATCAGATCTTAATTTGGGGCGCAGTGGTGATGGAATCTAATAGGAGAAAAGCCTGCTAGATTAGAGAGAGCCTTACAAAGAATTGTAGGCCTCAAGGTGTAAAGCAAATGATAAAAACCCTCCTATTAGAATTAACAAAGTGAAGGCTTACAAGAACAATGTTTTCTATTGTATTTTGAACAAAGCCAGTTATAGAGGGGCGGTGACATTTTTAGTGGACAGCAATGACATTTTCACGTTTAGAATAATAGAAGATAAAGATTAACCCTTTAGGGGCTGGAGGGGTGACTCCTGGCCTGATATGCATGAATGCAGGTTCAAACCCCAGGATCAGGTACACAATGAAGTCTTGGAGCAACGAAAGCCACATGAAAAACTAAACAAAATTGGTTCTCTCTCTTTCTGTCCCTCTCTCTCTTTTAAAAAAAAAGAAAGGATTAACACTTTATATTTGCATTTTTTGTTCTAATGCAGTGATTAAGGAGGTTGGTTTTTTCCTTTATTTTTGTTAAATGCTCGAGGAAAATAAACTTATAAAAATGTGCATTTTCCTTATTGGGTCAACTGTAAGCTACAGAAAAACATTAAAGATCTTAATATTGTAAGCTGCAGAAAGACATTAAAGACCTTAACATTAAGCATTAAGGTTTGGGACAATTTGGGAGCTGGATAGGTGGCTCAGTGGTGGAGTGCTTGCCTGGTATGCGTGAGGGCCTAGGTTCAAACCCCAGCACCACGTACACAACTAAGTGGAGGAAAAACAAAGACCAGATAAAAATAATAAATAAATAAATAACTCACTTTCTCTTTCTCTTACTCTGTTTCTCTTAAAAAGAAACATTAGGTATGAGAAGATTTTGAATAGAAATGAACAGATCTATCTGGGAACAGAAATATGCATTTAATAATTTTTATTACATATTAAAGATATGGAAATGGTAGAAGGAAGGGCGTTTGTTGTATAGATATGTAGGTTTAGAGTTGGGTTTGCCTTAATTGCCAAAATTAATAGGTAAAAATACAAGGTACCTGATTAAATTTGAGTTTCAAATACAAAATAGGACATAGTAAACATACATACCGAATGGCACATTAATATTTTTCATACAGTTGAAATTCAAAATTACCTGGGTGCTTTGTATTGCATCTGGCAGGATTAAGCCCTATCTAGGAAATTTGATGGTCTTTACATTTTTTACATGTTGACTCTTTTCATCATCTGCATTACTTATGTTCTACAAAGTTACCACAAATGCTGATTAGTGAGTTCTGGGTCATTGCTCCTGTGGGAATAACGGGTTAGGTTCTTGTGACCCTCTGGTCACAACATTTTCATTAACTGACGTTGTTTTATATGCGTTTCTATTCAGACACTATGCGTATGTGAATGTGTGTCTTATGAATAATTAATTATAGTGATTCTTCCTGATTAAATATTAGCCAAGAAAGATTTGACATTTTCCTCACCCTGAGTAATGTGACTGTAAATTTCTTTCGCCTTTAGCCTCATCACAATTTTATCCCATAAGCTTTAAGATAAAAAATTAGTCATTGTCTCAGGAATCCATGACTTTAGCCACTTTTCCATAATTTCCATAACTTTCTCACACACTAAATATGTCATTTTAGCACCTTCCAGAGCAGCAGCACATGCTTATCAGAGTTTTCCCTTCCTTTTTTGGCTATACTGTATTGTTATTAGCACTAGAGTCACTTGAAATAAGGCCGTAGCTCTTGCAGAAAAAGTCTTAGCCAATGCACATATTTTCTCTGTAGGGAATGTCACAGGATTCTTGTACTTTGAACACAAGATGGTATTCAGTTCTACACAGTTCACTGAAAAATCACCAATGACAGAACAGAGATGGAAAAAATATAACACCAAGTAGATTTCAAAGATAGGGCTTGCTGACAGAATGACATGAAACATGGTGGCAGTGCCTCACCTTGTTTCAGCTCAGGATCCCATTTGGGAACCTGCAAGTCAGATGACTCAAAATTTTCAGCACACTGCACAGGCCCATTAATGACCGTGAAAGTACCCTGAGTATTCTATTTGATTTATAAATAAATTTTCACAAGTAGGCACATTCACATTATGGAATCCACAAAAAAATGAGGATCAACTGCAGTTCTTGGCTAAATTTAAAAATGAACATGAACTTAAAGGGTAGACTACTTAAGGAAGAGTGGACGGGTGTGACAGCTGACCAACAAAACATAATGCAAGCCACCAGGCTAGAATCCTCCCTGTGTTCCAGGCCCAGAGCTCGAGGCTTACTAATACGGATTGTCAAGTTACATTCCTATTTCAACTCAATAGTCCTGTAAAATGAATGCTTCTGTCCTCACTGTTATATGATCTTATTACAACTTGTAATCAGAGAGTGAGAATTCGTACCCATGCCCAGAAATACTGAGTAAACCCTTTGTTTACCACATTTGGTGTGATCTTGTTTTAATCAGTTTTTTTTTGCTGCTGTGATTAAATGATGTGACAAGAATAGTTTTTGGAAGAAAAGTTTATTTAGGGGTCCCTGGTTTCAGAGGTCTTAGTCCAAGGAAGGCTGGCTCCATTCCTTGGGATCAAGGTAAGGCTGAACATCATGGTGGCAGGCATGGCTCCAGGGAGCAGGGAGCTCAAAGCATCACATTGGGAAGCAAAGCAGAGAGAGGAAATCCATGCCAGACCCAGAATATATACTTCAAGCCATGCTCCCAAGGACCCACCTCCTCTAGCCACACCGTACCAGCCTACAGCTACCAGTTAATCCCAAGGGATTAACCCACTGATTGGGTTAAGGCTTTTATAACCCAATCATTTCATCTCAGCCTTCCCAAATTGTCACATGTGAGCTTTTGGGGGACACCTCACATTCACACCATAACAGCTCCTTATCATTCTGCCCATATCATATGAAGTGACCTGCAGATTTAGTGTAAAGAAATACTAATAAGGAAGCTCTAAGACATCTGTCACCCCCAACCTTTGGAACCCATGGTCCTCGGAGTTCTGTTGTTCCTGTGACTGCCATCCTATAACTAACTACTTTCCTGAGTGCTTTCCGTTTTAGACTTTGGGTGGCTAAACATTCCTGTTGTTCTAGCTGCACATTGCCCACGTGAAGCTGTAATCCTCTGTCAGTGGCTTTGGAATGATTTCTGCAGCGCCTGGATTTATGTCACAAAGAGAGGATTAAGAGTTTAGGTAGAGACTAAGCCACAGGAGCCAGATAAATATTGAAAAATGGAGTCCCTTTTCATGCAGATACAAGTATTAATGAAAAAGGGAGACTGGCATAGACAGAAAGAATGACACTTGGGTTGAATTTCTTTTTTAAACAGAAGTAGTTGTTCTAAAACTGTCTGGGATTTTCACTAGTTTTTAGCATGACTTATATTTTGTTTTCCACTATTTTCTTTTTGATGTTCATTTTGTTTTATTCTCGGCCTAGAAAATCCCCCGAACAATGGAATGCCAAATCCAACAAACAATGGAAGACAAAATCCCCTTTCTAACTGTGATTATAAGAAACGGTTCTTGGTATAGTCCCTCCCTTTATCCTTGGGTGGGATAACTATATAACTATTTTTTTTTAAAGAGAGAGGACAGTGTAAAAGAGAGAGAAAGAGAGAATCAATTTTATTTAGTTTTTCATGTGGCTTCCGTTGCTCCAACACTTTGTTGTGTGCATGGTGCTGGGGTTTGAACTCGCATCCTCGCACAACGCCAGGCAAGCACCATAACCTCTGAGCCACCACTCCAGCTCCTGTATAATTTCTTTAAAATTCAATGATGTAACTCATTTAGTTGTCTGAAATAGCTATATGTCAGTATAGAATACTGTTAAGCAAACAGCTACAGACATGCTCACATCAAAAGTTATCCTTAACTTGTACCTCTTTTATCGTAAGATATATACAGAAGATGCTTACCACTATTACCTAATTATTTTGCCATGTTCTAGAGAAATTTGTTAACATGTTCATTGCAATTTTGTTTTTTTAAAACAAAAAATAAATGAATGTACCCTGGTAATAAAGCAGCTAGAGGCTAACAACCATCTAATGTTAATATTTTATCTTGCTGTTTACATAATAAATAAAATAGTTGATCTTTTTAATAATTTATAGTTATTAAAAATTCAGAAGTTTGGATCTAGTTATCATGAAAAATAATTTTCAAAGTCTGTGCACTTTCCTATGTTAAGTAACTTGTAAATACGTGCATAGAATATTTAGCATAAGCTTAGGTTTTGAGTCATCAAGGTAGGTGATACTTTTTTTTTCTCATATTAAAGTCTAAATTCCAAAATTTTGTCAACTGGTAAAATTTTTCTGGGAAAAGTCCTACTAATAATGAGTTATTGATCTGTTAATTGTAAGGGGGTTGGTGGCTTTCAAAATACCCCCTCATCTTGTATTAAAAGGATTAAGAACTAGGGGCTGGAGCAGTGGCTCAGCAGTTAGGGCGCTTGCCTGGCATGTGCAAGTATTCGAGTTCAAATCCCAGCACCATGTACCCAATGAAGTCTCGGAGCAAGGAAAGCCACATGAAAAATAAAATAAAATTGTTTCTCTCTTTCTCTTTCCCTCTCACTGTCCTCCTCTCTCTCTCTAAAAAAAAAATGATTAAGAACTATTTTGCTCTCGTTGTTGTCTTCAATTTTAATAATAATCTTGATTATTTTAAATTTTCAGTTCTCTTTTGCATTCACTGAGTGTGTGGTACAGGTGTGAAATTTTTCCCCACCTTTTCAAAACTTTGGGCCAGTGTGCTATTGTTGAATATTTATCAAGCATTTGATTCTTGCAAGGTGCATTTGTTTTCCTTTTATTTTTATTTTAACATGGAATTGCAGTGCTTTTGGTGTCAACTTGCTAGTATTTTGTTCTTGGATAACGCAGGAGTCTGTTAAATTTATCCTGCTATCCCTGATTGTGAAAAACAACTTTTGTAAATTATCACTTTCATCCCTGCCAAGTGTAAATTTGCCAAACATTCACTCCATAACCACCATTTTATTTTGAGGCCACTGTTAAAAGTCTTATTTAGTTTTTGCAAAGTAACGTAATAGGGTAACAAAACAGTAATATTATTTTAACTATATTCCAAATAAGACTGAAATAGGAAGACCTTAGAAAAAATTAAATCAAAACAGGGTTTTATGTTTTTGCCCTTATGGTTTCATCTATAGGGGCTGGAGCGGTGGCTCAGCAGTTACTGTGATTGCCTGGCATGTACAAGGTGTAGGGTTCAAACCCTAGCACCATGTACACAACAAAGTGTCGGAACAACAAAAGCCATATGAAAAATAAAATAAGATTGAGTCGCTCTCTATTTTTCCCTCTCTCTTAAAAAATAAAGGAAGAAACTTTCGTTTATATTTTAAAATTGTTTCTATCTAACAGTTTACCTCTATTCTTGTTCTGTAACCCCTCTGAGCATGTGTGAAATGAACTTTGCTATATTTTATAGTAGTGGCAACACTGAGAAGGTGCAGTGTTAGGGGCCAGCTGAATCATGAATCAGAGCCAGAACAAAGTCCAAATAGCCACCTCTCATGCTTAGGGCATAGTATAATCACATGCACAATTTTCTTGCCTCCGTAGTAATGAGATGGCATATTCATCAGAGTGGCTTCCTTGTGGCTGTCCCAACATAATCATTGTGACACAGACATGATGAACCTTGTTAACATCAAGGAATTAATACATGTGTCTCAGCTGTCCCAAACTTCTTGCAAACTCTGAATACTGCATAAAGTATATACCACATAAAATGCCAAACTGTTCTTCTATTGCCTCATTTCATACCACCAGCTGTGCTTCTGTGGTCATCATTGGGAAGGCCAATATTTGTTCACCTGTTTGGAAGTTTACTGACAGCGACAGAAGACCATCGTATATTCAGGGATGGGAGTGAGGGGAGAGATGAAGGTAACAGAAGTTTAGATGAGTACTTGTGGAATTGAACTTCCTCCAGATCAGAGCCCCATGCAGTGGGACGGACTCCTGTCCCTTGATGTGCCTTCTATTCTAAGTGCACTATAGCCTATTGTAAATTCTGTACCATTAGTAGTCGCTACAGTATGTTTTGCTATTTTCATTAAACTAGAGTTTATTAATGGAGCCTGATAGGTTAATGTGTCCCCATGACTAATTTGGACTTAATTCATTCCTTTATTGCTCTACAATATGGGACTAATACAGAAAATGCTGGTACCATGAGTATTTCAAGCTCCTTTGTCCTGGTGTTTTAACTTGGCTGAAACCTGGTAAAGCTCTTGTAAATTCCAAAGTCACCATCTTTCTCTACCTTTTGTCTATCCGTAGCCTGCTGCCTTGGCATGAAATCCTCTGTCTTCTTCCTGGATATGTTTTACTCACACATTGACAAATTAAATGCTATTTTAATGGAAAAATTCACCATGTTTTAAATAATTTCACCCCAAACCTCTCTCCCTTCCATGTGACTTAAATCATTCTGCATATCCCTGCCATAACTTTATCCCACCTAATTATTTTTTAAAATATTTTTCTAACTGGGTTATAATCTTTCTCAGGGAGAACCCTGGGTCTTATTTATTATTGTATCTTGGGTGATCAGTCCATATTGTACCACAGAGAAGACAGGCCATTCAAATTAGTTAAGCTGATTAAATTGGCTCAAAAGCTATGAGGATAGACAGAAATCTCAAGACGGAAATAAGGAACAATTATTATTAAGAAAAATAGCAACAATAATATCAATACACTAAACAAAAACAGCACTGACCTCCTCCTCTATGCCTCTTATGTGACCAGGCAACCCACCATATGCTCTCTAATTTAACCCTCCACTCACCTCAGGAAACCAAGTATCAGAAAGATAAAGCCATTTGTTCAGGTTTATATAACTTGGAAATGCAGCTTGTGCAAAACCCAGATCTACCTACCCCAGTGCAGTTCTCTTTATACTCCACATCTGTGCCTGAGTGTGGAATGAACCATCATAGTTGGTTTAACTATATGATGAACCAATGCAATGGTATGTTTTATTGCTCTAGTCTATTCTGTGACACATTTGATATAAAGGAATATGAGAAATCCAGGTGTGGTTGATATGAATTTTGGTTACATTAAAAAATAGCTTAGTAATTATGGCTATTTTATAGTGATAGAATTAATAGAATAACACACTACCTTTTATTGCATATTTGCTATGGCCTAAGAGAATACTTTGACCTTGGATCAGCCTCATTTTTTGCAGTAATTACATTCTGTAAAGTAGCTGCACAAACTGAATTATCAAATACTGAACTGTTGCTCTTAGGGATAACACAAGGGCAGGTTCCTACGAGCCTATAGTCACCACATTTCAACTGATCGATATACAACCTTGTTTTATGTGTGTTTCTATATAAAGTCCCCTTGCCCCCATGTATATGATTGCTCAGATGACCACCCATCCTCATCAGCATTGAAACTCATGTCTGAGTGAAGCTCATCTAACACAAGTATTTCCTTCCTAAATCACATCACAGTCGTCGTCTTATTAAGGAACTGTTATGGTTGGGATGAGGTGTCTCTTCAAACTGCATGTGTAAGACAACACAGGAATGTTCAGAGGTGAGAAGATAAGAGTGTGAGAGCTGTAACCTAATCAGTGGATTGAGCCATTTGATGGATTGATAATTTGAATGGATTAATGGGTGGTAACTCTAGATAGGTGATGTGTGGCTGGAGGAGTGTTGTTTGGGTCCTGTCTTCCCTGGCTCCTTACGTTCAAGCTTTCTCTCGGCTTGATAGCTGTCACGAATTGAGTAGATCTTCTCTTATGCCCTTCCATAATGATGTTCTGGCTCACCTTGGGTCAAGAATGATGGAGTCACCATGGACTGAACTGCAAGAACCATGAGCCAAAATAAACTTTTCTGTCTCTAAGTTGTTCTTTTCAGATCTGTTAATCACAGTGATGCAAAGCTGATTATAAAAGGGACACTGGCCAGCCTTTCACCATTACTATTGAGAGACATTATAAATTACAAAATTATCAACTTAAAGCACAAAAATGTGAAAAATGAAAGTCATGGTATTATATCGACTATGTAAAGAACACTTATTTACAGTGTGAGAACTGGCATAAGGCAGAACATTACTTTTCTTTGCCTAATCTGGGAACATGTATGCTCCCAGACAAACTTTGGTCTTTTGTGAATGACTGTCAGTGTCATATTGATTTTGAAGCTATAAATCAAAATTTCAGTGATTGGACAAATTTACAAAAATAAAATCTGCCAATACCAAGGTCCAACTGTGCATGTATTATAAACTGTCCTCATTACTTCTATTCCTTAGCTTTATGCCAGGTGGATTACTTTCCTTTATCTCTTTTTCATTTTGCTATTGGTGTTGGACACAATGCTGCCTACATAATTTCTTGTGTCTGGAAGTTTTCCTGTGGATAGGCTTTTCAGATGGGAGAAACCTGTTTTACTCTGATTGAGTACATTTGCTTATTTGTATGGATTAAATCTCACCCCAGGCCCTGGAAAGATATATCACCACTAAACTAAAATAAAGGTTCGCAACTCAAAGCCCACAGATTGTCTTTTAAAGTGAATTTGTATGTTTAGAGGATTTTCAAAGTTGGGGGGGTGTTGTGTAGCTGATGCATTATTTCATAGACTTTAAATTGGAGACTAAATCAACACCTGTTGTTCATAAGAAATATTTCTGCTTTCCTAAGAGTTCACTAAGTAGGTAGATATTAGGAGATTACTTAACCCATCCTTAAACTAGCATGTCACAAGTAGGAGAGCGGAAAATGCATGTTCTGCATGAAGTGAATTACAAAGTGCATCCTCCTTCCCCTTTGGAAAGGTTGGGCTTTTCTGGAGGCTACAATTCTTCCAAGCTACCAGAGTAACTTTTAAGCTTTAATTTTTGAACGTTTTCCTAGAGGTCTTATAATCAATGCTCTAAGTAGACAATTAATGGTTTCATAGTACATTTTATAAGCATGGTGGTTTCTTTTTAAATATCCTAGATCTAGATTTCTTTCTGCATTCAGACTATAGGATGTGCTTTTAAAAGCCTGAAAATGGCCTGGAGATGTGGCTCCATGGCAGAGTGCTTGCCTGGCATTCAGAAAACCCTGAGTTTCATCCTCATCCTCGAAAAACATGCCTGCAAGAAATTCAGACTCTAGACCAGGACTGCTACATCCTTCTCCGTTAAGGCTCCCTTGGAAGGATAAAGAATGAGGCAGAGGCTGAGTTAGCTCTGCCATTACTTAGCTGGAAGCCTTGACCAAATTACCCAACGTTCTAGATCATGAACCCCAGACCAGAATCTACACTCTTTTCTTTTCACTCCATTCAGATCCTTCTGTATGTTGATTGCACTTTTACTGCTTCTTGTACAGTATCAAAGCTCAGATATCCTCAACTCTTAAAATCTATTTTTTTTTTTAAGAAAGAAGGTCAGAGAGAGAGGGAAAGAGAGAGAAAATCAATTTTAATTGAGTTTTTCACATGGCTTTCGTTGCTCTGACACTTAGTTGTGTATGAGGCTTCTGGGGTTTGAACCTGTGTACCTGTGCATGCCGGGAAAGTGTTATAACCACTGAGTTACTGGTCCAGCCCCTCTTTAAATCTTTTAATGAAGGCAGATAAAGACTAATTCCTCCTTTCCTTTAAATCCAGTAAAACACAATATTATTAGGAAACAGCTTTAAAATAGCCGTTTTAAAGTTTCTGTAGATCAGCTTACTAATTGTATTTACTTTATGGTACAGCCTCAGTCAGCGGAACTTTATAATATGAATAATGACATAGGTATTAAATAGCTAAGTGTTACATATGTCATTTATGTTATAAATGATTTGTCTGCCTTTTTCTTTTATGCTTGTTTAACTGCTATTGACAAGAACTGATAGAGTACAAAATTTCTCGAAAGACTGTTTTATCTGCTCTGGCATATAGAATGTTTTCATTACTATGCGGAAAATTATCTCTTCTCTCCTTCTTAGCGGGAGGGATTGAGGATGAAGATCTGAAATGTTTTTGCATTGAATAAGCACATGGGTTAAATAGTTTCTGTCTACCAAGAGCATATTCACTACTGAGCATCTGTAAAACAAATGTCTTCTGTGAGTTAGAAGTCTGAGATTTAGTGGAGAAATAGAAAAATTAAGAAAAATATTACCATTCATTCACCAAATATGCTCCTATATGCCAGCATTGTTGGGCATACTAAGAATATAGCTTTAGACTTAGAAGCTTATGTTCTAGTAGAAGGAGAAAGAAAATAAAAACAAGTCATATAGAATAGTCAACTGGTGGTAAATACTGAGGAAGAATGAGGGTTGGGAAGAAGAGTCATGAGTGGATAGTATAAAAACGCTTGGTTGTATGTGAAACAGAGAAAAGTAAGCAGGATCAAGGAGATAAGTGGTGCTTGGGAATGGAACTGTGTTTTGTTGTTCAAAATTAGGTGGTCAAGGAAGGCCTCAGGGACAGGTGGCATGGGAGCAGAAATGGAGATCAAGTCATTCAGTATGTGACATAAGACTGTTCCAGACAAAGAGAGTACAAAGGACCTGAGGTGAGGCCAGGCTCCTTGTGTTTAAGGAATGATAAGGAAGATGTCCAGAGGAAAGACAGGGCAGGATGATACAGAATGAAGTCAGACAAACAGGGGTGGAAATCACCCAGGGCTGGGGAGAGAGGTAATGCTTTTGAAGCTTCAGAATAAAGGACAACACAATTTGAATTATGGATTAAAAGCATCACTAAGGCTACTGCACTGAGAATGTACTGCAGGTAACGTGTGCAGGGTCAGAGTCCGGCGAAGATGGCAGAGGGCCGGGAGGCCCTTCTGTTTCAGAAGACAGGGAGGCAGTGTCTTGACAAACCTCAGCTCAGCAGAGCAGGGCTTTGGAGGAAATGCAGGCATGTTGTAGGGAAAGGGTGGAAGGAGGACATGCCAGGTTGGGAATATTCTGGGCTGAGGGGATGAGCCCAGTGTTAGTGTGGGACAAGGTGTGAAGACTAGCAGCAGACTGTGTGGAGGCTGGAGGTGACATGAGTCACCTGTGTCTTTGTGAAGAATCTGGGTATCATCCTGCTAATGTTTTGGAGCCCCTGAAGGCTTGTAAACAGATGTCCTTCACAGTCACCTGTAGCAAGATGGCTCTGTTGGCAAGAGGGAGAATAAATGAAGCCAGTGCTAAGCCTGGGGAGCATGAAGGGAGGCTCAGGCCATGTCAGGATATGGGAGCAGGAGAGGAAAAATTGATAGGTGTATTGGAGTTAGACTTGAAGACTAAAAGGACATCTAATTAGCACATTTTTTTTAGGACTGGACACCTTTAAAGATAAAAATTATTAATTTTCATTATCAGGCACCAGATCATGTAATGACATGTTAAAAGTCTATTGCAAACTGAAATATCTTCTTTATTTTGTATACTCCAAATGAAAATTGGAGTTATTCCTTCCTGCTTTGAAAGAGTTGGGTTATTCTGCCTCTGCAGTAAAATGCTGTTTCCTGTTTATCCATGCACTCATCTGTTTTTTTTTCCTTGACCAAATTGTCATTGAATGAAACAGAAACCTTCATTTCGCTCAGCACAGGATCTGAGAGCAGACCCTGTGAGAAATTCTAGGATAATAAAATGAGTGGACTAAATGTCTTTCATTGTTGCTCTTAGAAGGCCCTGGAAGAGGATTTGCGTATTCACAAAGATGATTATTTTCTCCAAGCTTCCGTCTGCATGTCTGTGGACACACCGAGCAACTTGCCTCTAACCTGAGTGTCTTCCTGGTCTTTCACCGTGCTGCTGGGGTGCAGGGTTGACACCATTGCTTCAGTGTGTTGTGAACAGCATGAGTTGTGAAAGACGCACAGGTGCTTGTCATTGAGAAAAAGAGAACTCTCAAATATTCATGAAGTGCCTGCGATTGCATTTTAATTTACTTTAGGAAATTGCCTATTTTGTTATTCATTTTTGTTTTGCATAATTTTGAGGACAGCTCCGGTTGGTTTCTGATTCCAAGACTGTGCAGATGCAGATTTCCCAGATATCCAGTTCACAGATTTTTCTGTTGAATCATAAATTGAATTTCATTCATGAGCAGGTAATTTAGACTTCAAGGCATATTTTTGTTAATAAGCCAGATTCTTTTAAATGTCATTTCTTTTCAACTTTCCTGAAATAAAAATTCTCTCTTTTTTTTTCTCCCTTCAAACCTATTTTAGCATAATTTTGGTTAGGAGAAGGAAGAACATACTAGTTATTTCTGAGGTTTTGTGGTTACTATAAGTGGATCAATTTTGGAAGGAAATTAAATTTGTGGCTAACTGGTAGGTCATTCAAAGAAACTGGCATGATCCACATGTTAAACAATAACACTTTGAAAGGATTTCTTATACTGTACATTAAAAAATAGGTGTCTTTAATATCAGACATACACTAAGGATTCAAAAGTGGTGAGTTACCTTCTCTAAAGCGTATTTTAAAATCAGACTTTTAAAAGGCTATTACAGTGCAATGTATCCACTTAATTTGACCAGATTAACTATATTAACTACAACTAGGTTCATACTTGATCTCTACCAGATGCCAGGAGAACTTGACTTTAAGTGTTATGACCCTTGGAAAGACTGAGCTATTGCTAGAGACTAGATTAAAAGCTTGGTTTCCTAGGGTACTAGTAAATCATTGTTTCTCACTGGTTCTCTCCCCAGTGTAGCTTTCTTTGGGAACTTTGGGGCAAGATTAACAATTTGCATTGTGCACTGTTTTCTAACGCAACTAAGCCTTTCATTCCACATTTTACTCTCTTCTAAAGAATTCTTGCTCTCTGACCCAGTCTCTAGAAGTCCCCAGGATTGTAGATCCACCTCTGAGCTTCGCCGCTTCTTCACCCCTGCCTTCCTTCAATTGTATGATTGTAAGATACATATGTTCAACACAAATCTAGCCAAATCAAATTGTTGCTCTTTGCTCTGAAAATGCATTGTAATTTTTCTATTGTTGTCTTATAATGTTTGACGATGATTCTAGGATTACCTCTGTGGCTGGTAATTAGCAAATGTTGGTATTTACGGAGTGAATCTTATCATGTTCTGCCTTGCTGTGTTCATTAAAATGCAACAGAATGATTCCAAAATAAAAGCCCAGATTGGGGATTTAGCTCATTACTAAATAACTCCCCTTGCCCTTTGGTAGTTTCTAAAGTGAATCAAAGAACACAGCTATTGCGCTAGTGCGTGGTTTGTATGATGCTAGATTTTCCTGATTAAACCTCCATTCCATTCAATCTTAATATCTTTATGGCCCTTCATAAAGTCCTGGATGTGAATCACCCTGACTAATGATTTTCACTAACACCAGGACCATGAAATCCTAGAAAAACAAAAAATACAGCAAGAATTCTTTGATGAAAGATGACACATTCATCTTTCAACTAGCAACCACAGGAGCTTGGATGCTTTGAGAAATAGGTTGGTCTAATAGATACCTGTGTGCCTAGCGGAAAGCCATGGCTGCTCTATGGGTTTAGAGGGCCTAAGTGCACTGAATTGCAGAACAAAAAAGGGGGTCAACTGCTGACAGTCTCAAGGTCCAGGGTGCCTGTTATAAAAGATCTTCCCAAGAGAAAATAAGACCCACATCCATCCACTCTGTAGCCTATGGAACAAGAATAAGTGCATACTCTAAAAGCATTAGACACAAAGTCAGCTGCTTTTGGTACAAATGACTTCTGAGGCTAGAATTGAGCACAATGAGTATAGTTTATCTTTCCCCGGTCCTTCATGACGCAGGTAGACATGTGCAGTGGTCCTCAGAGCCATTCACAAATACACTGATGTTCTCTTTACGGCTCATGGTAGAATTTTATTTCACTGTTTCTCTTTGAGTTAGGTATGGCTCTATGATCTGTTTATCTATAAAATATGAGTGGAAATGAAGTGTCTCATTTCCAGATGGAAGCTTTAACAAGCAAGAGTATGCTTTGCCTTGAGAAGGGCATGGGCCATCATGAATTCTTGAGAGTGTGTAAGAGACACTATCCCCTGTCCACTCATGCTAGACATAGAGTCTTAAACAGAAATAAACCTTTGGCACTGTCTGTTGTAAGTGACACAACTCATTGCTATGGACTGAATGTCAGTATCTTCCCAAAATGCTATGTTAAACCCTCATCCCCAAGGTGATGGCATTTGGATGCAGGGCCTTTGGGATTTAATTAGGTCATATGGTGGCGATGCATGATGGCATTTGTGCCCTTGTGAGAAGAGATGGAAGGCAGCTTATACTCTCTCTCTCTTTCCCTTTCTCTACCTTGTGTGCATATGATAAGAAAATGGTCACCTGTAGTTCAGAAAGAGCCCTCACCTGGAACAGAACCGCCTGGCACCCTGATCTTGGATTCCTGTCTCAATCTTTAGGACTTTAAAGAACAAATTCATGTTTAAACCTTCTTGTCTTTGTTATTTTGTTATAGCAATCCCAACTAACAAATTTGTTCAGCTGGGCTATTACAATTCATTTATTTTTATGTTCTTTGGCAATGTTTAAAATAGCACATGTCACTTAGAAATAATTAAATTTATTTTCATAATACACTTGATAGATGTCTATTTAATTGTTTCTTTTGGAGATGTTTTGAAGCTTTGATTCTAATTCCCCTAATTATTAGCTTCAGAAACATGGGTGAATTATTGAAACTGTGTAAGTCTTAAGTGTCATTATTTGTGGGGCTTGAGTGGTAGCTCAGAGGCATTACACTTGCCTGGCATGCCCGAGGACCTGGGTTTGAACACCAGTTAGACATACACAAGTGTCAGAGCATTGCAAACAAGATGAAAAACTAAATAAAGTTGATTCTCTCTCTCTCCCTCTCTTACTTACTCTCACTTTTTTTAAAAAAATGTTTATTTGCAAGTGGTAGTCAAACCACTTACCTCATAAGTGTGATCTGAGGATGCAATGATCAATTGCATGTAATTCATCTAGCAGAATTTCCAAAGTAAAAAAATAATAATTCAAAGTGTGTTCATTCTTACTTTTCTTTTGGCAAAAAAAGGAAGAAACTTACGTATCACTTGTCTTAAGACAAGTGGCAGAAGAATTGGTTTAACATGATACCTAAGTTTTTTATAAATATACAAATAACCATACAGATAATACAAGGTAAAATTCACTATTGAGGAAGCACAGATGTGTACCTGAAGAAAAGTTAGCATCCATTCAGAAAAAAAAAAATATCTAGCAAAACAGTGATTCAAGGAAGTCATTCATTCATTCATTCATTCTTTTTGTTTTTCTAAGAGAGAGGGACAATGGGAGAGTGAGAAAGAAAATCAATTTTAGTTTTCACAAAGTTTTTGTTGATCCAACACTTCATTGTGCATGTGGTGCTGGGGTTTGAACCTGCATTCTTGCACATGCCAGGCAAGTTCCGAAACCGCTGAGCCATGGCTCCAGCCCCAGGAAGTCATTTCTTAAAGAAATTACTGACCATGTTTTAAGTTTTTCCATCAAATCTATCCAGAAAACAACAGTTTTACTTAAAATATGGGTGAAAGCTCTTTCAGAACTCTGCTAGTATAGACACTTGCCTTGTGGAAAAAATCAGCAACAGCAAGTTTGAAGTCTTAAAAGTCAGTGTGTCCTTTAGAAGAGTGGCCAGCCCAGAGGTCTACTGAAGAGTGCAGATCAAAGGAAGAATCTTCACAACTCTGATGCTGTCACTTCACGTCCTTAGACTTATGTCTTACACTTAACATCAAATGCCAGAGCAGAGCCCATAGTAATGAAGACACAGAGCCTAGTCTGTTCATCAAACATGGCCTTAGAATATTCTGGAATATGCAGGGTAATGAAACTCCTGTGCTGCTAAGTTACCAGTAGGGTTTGGTCAGGAAATCAGGAACAGGTAATATATCCTGAATAAAATTTCCAAGGGACAGTCATAGGCTGTCAACCCCTGTGAAAATCAGCACGAAGATCTTGTGTTGGGAAATAAGGAAAAAATAGAAGTAAGTTCATGAAGTAGGAGGAGAAGAATGCTTTTAGGATAGAAAATGAAAATTCTTTCCTTGCACAAAAAAATGCAAGAACAAAAAAGATGTTTATTTTGCATTTATTTATTTCCTTATCCTCTTAAGAGCAGCAGGCAACTAGGAACTGTTGGAATGGAGACTCTGGTAGCTAAGCTGCCTGTTGCCCTCTAAATCCTTAAACTGTATGTTCTCCTGAAGCTTATGAGGTGGGTAGACTGCATTGCCATTGCCCACATGGTTTTTTTGTTGTTTCTGTTTTGTTTTATATCAGGGATTAAGCCTAGATGTGCTTTGCCACTGAGCTGTATCTCCAGCCCTTTTTTATTTTTTATTTTGAGACAGGGTTTCACTAAGTTGCTGAGGCTGTCCTCAAACTTGGGATCCTCCTGCCTCAGCGTCCTGAGTCACTGGGATTACAGGTGTGTGATACCATGCCTGACTACCCAGGCGGTTTTGCATCACTCTCTTTGGATTAAGAGGCTCATCACCAGCAAATCATAAATTACTACCATATGCAGTTGGATCAGCTATCTGTTAATACAAGGGACTTTGGAATGATTCTTCTATACCAGAAAGTACGTAGCTTTCCCTTATTTGCAAAGTAAAATGTGGTTTGTAAGGGAAAAATACTTTGAGCTCACTTATTATTAGCCACATCTACAGAGAGAATTATTAGTCACTAATATCACTTTAAAGGGAAATAAAAGATCCAACTGGCAGCAAGGAATACCTGCTCCTTTTCTTACTGAACCAGGTATCTTAGAAATATCTTACTAGCCATAAGAATGATGGAGTGTCTAAAGATGTGCTTTGTCTTAGATGGAACAAAACATAAGACAGTATTATTTTCTTTTCTTAAAAGAGAAATAGAGAATGAGAATCAACTTTATTTAGTTTTTCACATGGACTTTGTTGCTCCAACACTTCCTTGTGTATGTGATGCTGGGGTTTGAACCAGGGTCCTCCTGCAGGCCGGGCAAGCGCCTTAACTTGCTGAGCCACCGCTCCAGCTCCAAGACAGTATTACTTGCTGCCCCATATTTAATTCCCATGGCACTTTGGAAGCAATGTTTCCAAGGCTGACTCCCGTTTTAGTCTACCAGGTAATAACATGCGTGCCCATTTTCATATTCTCAATTTGGGAAAATTAATCACTTTTAGGTTATGGTTGCTTTGGATTTGATCTTGGAAGTTCATGACTCTCATATTCTGCTGATGTGGATCACTCTGTGGAAGTTTCCTTAGTCGTTTGTTTAGAATTAGATTATTTTCCATTTGCTGTAATTAATGCAGTCACAATTGGCGCTACTTGATTTTTTTATGTTCCTTCCTTAAGTTTTATTTTGAGAAATTAATTTGGAGGAAAAATTAACTCTTGCTAAGCTTCAATAGCTTTTGTTATTTTGTCATCTCCTCAGACCAAAATGTTACTTTTAAAAAAGACCATTTCATTGGTTTGTTCCAAACACCAATCTATCATAGGCTTTACATAAGCAATTAAAAAAAAGCCTTATACTACATTTTGGCTAATACAAAGACAAGATAGAAACACAGAAATCTCATATTCAACCTCAAAATCATTTTCTGCATAATGCCTTAGTTGATGGAGATGGAGATGAAAAATAAATGGAAAACATTTTAATTTGCAATTACATAGATTATTTTTCTAGTATGATCGTGAAACTTAAAATGTGCACCAAAGTACATCATGACATCAGAGCACATGTATTAGTTTAATTGCATTCTAGTCTGGTGGACTAGGGGACCACACCACTTCTTTGGAGACAGTGTTTTAGTCAGCTTTTTCATTGCTGTGACCCAAGGACCCAGCAAGAACAATTTTGGGAGGAAAGTTTATTTGGGGGCTCACGGTTTCAGAGGTCTTAGTCCACGGAACGCCAGCTCCATTACTCAGGGCTGGAGGTGAAGCTCAATATCATGACAGAAGCATGACTCCAGGGAGGAGAGAGAGAGACTCCAAGCCAGATCCAAGACATATTCCCCAAAGGCACGCCCCATGACCCACCCACCTCTCCAGCCACACCCTTCCTTCATTTGCCAGTTAATCCCTATCAAGGGCTTAGCAGACTGTTTGGGTTGAGGCTCTCATAATTTGGTCATTTTACCTCTGAGTCTTCCTGTATTGTCTGATTGAGCTTTGGGGGGACATCTTTCATCCAAACCAAGCCACAGATCATCATCCCACATAGACTGCATATGTAGGCCTTTTCTCACCTGACTTGGACTGCAATTTTTTTAAAAAATTAAAGTGATATTGCTAAGTCATTCAATTTTCTTTGTGGAAACAGAGGACATGAAAATTCAATCTGTGAAGGAATGCATTGCCATTCAGTTTTTTTTAAAACTGAAACATGTCTTATAAGCTAACACTGAAGAACTGTATTAAGTTGAATTTTCTAATGAAACAGTCTACCATCCCTTGCAAGACATATCTGACGTCTTAATTTTCATGCCTTTTCTGACACGGGAAGTATCAGCGCTTCATTCATCGTAGATCTTACTAAACTTCAGTATGTAAACTTGTGATGAATGATGAAGACACACCGGGCCAACGGGGAAAGCTCTACTTTTCATTTTCAAGAACCATAAAAAGCTTTGATTTGCAGCTGTTAGAAGCAAGTTAACATATTATCAGAATACCACCAACTTGCAGAGTACAGCTGATATATTACTGATGACTCTGTAAAATTATAGCATTGTCCGATCCAGGAACCAGATGGTCCATCTCCCTTGATTTGAAGGCTGTTGGTTGACTACAAATTTTGCTTGGGTCCCTATATTTGATTTTTTTTTATCATTAGCATGTGAATTATAGATTCCTTAAGGCGTTTACCATGTGACAAATTGACCTGCTAACAAGTTTTTTTCTCCAAAATTTCATTAATGTTTTTAAACCAAAAGGTCCATTGTAAATGAATAATATTTTAATAAGCATTAACTCTTGCTTTAAAAAAATCAGTAAGCATTTTCAAAGCCAGTTTGCAGAAACAGACTTTTTCAAAAAGTACTTGAGACCATTTAAAAACTCTTCAAAATTTTGGAAAAAAATCTTTTCTTAACATATCTATTTAAATATAAAGATTCATCATGTTTTAATCCTCTCTAACAGCATGTGCTTGTTGGAATTTTCTTTGGATAGCATTAATGTAGACATAGTAGAAGTCATGTCATGAATTTGGATTTCTCTTAGCAGGTACTTCCACGGGTGAACAGGTGTGCAGGCATGTTAGCTTGTCTACTTAAGAACTAATTTCATTAGGATTTGAAATTTCAGGGAATCGTTGGAAATTTTATGAAGGAATGCAACTCTCTCTGAAAACCATTACATACAAGGTATCTTTTTTTTTAAAAAAAATTTAATTTTTCATGTGGCTGTCCTTGCTTGGAGACTTTGTTGCATATGTGGTGCTGGGGTTTGAACTCGTGTACTCGCACGTGTGGGGCAAGTGCCATAACCACCAAGCCACCACCTATGAGGTGTCTTACTGAACAAGTTTTAGGATTTTGTGAGATTATTTACTTTGTGCATCCTAAACTGGAATGCTATTATATTTCCTTTATAAGACAGATGAGAAAGTTTAAGATTTAACGTGAAGGGAAAATCTTTTTCAGCAGTGAAAGTAGCCCAGGTACTAAAAGGAACCATCGTGATTCTGGTAGACCACTGTACTTGGTAAAGCTACTTCATGTAATAATCCCATCTACTTCGATGAGACAGCCACTGGATTTTTCCAGCAGCACTGCTATTTTGGACCTATTAATGTTTCAATGCTTACTTGCCTTAAGTTGGCAGGTGCTTGTGCATGCTGCGGGACAGTCTTGCAGGCTGATTAACTACTGCTTTTATCATTGTCACTTCTACTTTGAACCATCTACCACGCCTGCCTTATTTCTGAAGGAAGGAGCCCCATGGGCCTCCAAGGCTCTTAATACAGCACGACCGTCTGTGAAAAATGTTAACTGGTTGTGACAAATACTAAGATAATACATTGCAGCATAGTTACACGGGGAGATTGGTGGCGAGGCAGTACCTAATGTGTTACTCATTTGGTTCTCCAAAGGTTTTGGGCTCTTTGCCCAACTGTATGTTATAAAAAATAGTGACATATATGAGCCGTGTTTTCAGGCAGCTGTTAATGGTGGACTAACTCCAAAAATTGGGAGGAAGATAAGTGCAGTTATTAACTGTGAGGATGTGGCATAGACTGTCTTTTTGATTTTTCCATTTGTTCATCTCAACTAGATACTCATAGACTAGGCTTTATTTAAGTCATTTCTACCTTTTACATTCCTTTCAAAATAAATATAAATTACCTTCTACTTTCATACTTCATTTTATGTAGATTTAGATTTTAGGAAGAAGTTGCGAAAGACTTTGAGGGGAACCAAGACGACCTCTGAGTATCTTTTGTGGAAAACTAGAGAGGGTCTAGCGTGTCTGTCTAGGTTGTCTGATTTTATGGGGTTGCTGTTTCCGGCGTCGGTTTTGAACCAATGTAAAACTCTGTTGACTTGTATATAATTGACAGTGGTGTAGAAGATTGTGTCCATATAATACAAACTATTTTAGCCCTTTCAAATACAATTTTTTACCTCCCAATCTTTTCCCTAGCAATGTTCTTATGCTAAGCCAGTTTTTGTATTTATTTATAGTTGATTGCAGCATTAAGTTTTACTAACATATATGCAATTCTTTGAATTCCCCTTGAACCAGTTGTATCTTTCTAGTTCTCCCATTAATTAATCAAATATGATCCTTGATAAATCTTCATCTGATGTTTGAATGCATTATGATTGTGCCCTCCTTTTAAAAGTAGCCTTCAACAACATTGTCTTTGTTGCAGAAATTTTGGATTTTTTTTTTCATACGTGTTGCTTTTTGGTCATGCAAATCCTGAGAATTTGGCCTTCAGAAAGACCATTTTGCAGAGGAGATGAGCGCTGAGTCATGAAAAGAAAATGTGTGGATGTAGATGATATGGTTCACTTCAACTCCCACCCATCTCTTTGCTGTGCTGTGTAACTAAGCTGTCATTCCAAGCTAGTTCTCTAAGGCAAGCCGATCCTTTACCATGGGAAGAGGTGAAAGGCAGCTCAGAGCAAGCGTAGCAGGAGAGGATCTGGTGCTTAGTGTCTGAACTGCCACTTAAAGCACATTGTGTTGTTTACATTTAGCATCAGAAGGAGACAGAGTGGAGGAGAGAGGAATAAATGCAGGGCTTGATGCCAAGAAAGTTTTGATCCAATATCCTGATGGCTTTGCATAGGAAAATAAGTGTCAATATGTGTTTGTGTAGGTATACATTACGTGTACATACACAGTGTGTGCTCATGTATACACAAAGACACACACACACATTCACACCAACATTGTGTCCCAATTGTATTTTGCTGTAGGCTGTTCATCTTCCCTACCAGGCTGACTGTGTATTTTATGATAACTGATTCTGCATGTCACCTGCATACTGAGTTGAAGGCCAAGGGTTCAAACTCAGGCCTAATGAGTCTCAGGACTAAAAAGTCCTAATGCCCATTTGCTGACTTTTCCATTTCTTTGGAATTTTTCTTCTGTTTCTTTTGGTTTCTTGTAAGAATTAACTCTGAAAGAATTCCACCTTTTGTCATCTTGAATGGCATTTCTAGGAATCTATATGGGGACCTACAGAGAGTAGTACTCTAAGAGAGTAGGTGTACTATAGGATTTGAGGGGAATAAAGGGAAAGGACGGGGTGTGGATGGCTTCCTGTTTGGAATCAGCCTGTGGCAACTGGGATGAGAACAGTGTGGGCACCCAAGAATGTTAATGGGGTTTCTTCAATTAGACCCCATATGGGGTGTAAGCAAATGGCATCTGAATTCTGGGCTCAGTGCTAAGGGGCTGTGTGATCTTGAGCCTTACTTTCTTTATCTAGTGAAAATAAAAGATAAAAATTCTCAACTCTTTCAGTTAAGGAGGGACTAAAATATCCAGCGACTGAGCTAAAGTGTGACTTGGAGATGTTTTACCCTGCCCTGGACACAGAATTTCTACTCTCCCTTTAACCACAAATTACTAAAAATAGGCAGGCAGGCAAAGAAAAAAAACCAGAAGATTGCTGTCCCTGCTAAGTAAAGGCGTGTTCACGAAGAGGACTTTAGCAACAATTTGCTTCATCTCTACAGATGAGTAAATAGCTGTGAAACCAACCGTGAGTGTAGCTGGAGAGGACGCGAGAGGAGCTTTCAGATTGTGACTATCAGACCTCGTGGGTATCTTTGTTGGAGCACCTCAGTCCTGATGTCAAGCAGTCCCCGTTCATGTGGAGAATGAGATCCCTGCTTGCACACTCATGCCTGTACATGCCTTTTGTTTAGCCACTTATCCAGCATTCATGTGTTATCCTTAGCATTTGAGACACTCTTCAACATTGAGACCTCTGTCCCTGAGGGTTATTTTATTTGTTTGCTTGCTTGTTTGTTTATCGTTTGTTTATTGGTACCTAAGATGGAACCCAGCAGTGCTTAACCACTATGCCATATCCCCAGCTCTTTTTATTAATTTTCTATTCTGAGACAGTGTCTCACTAAGTTACTTAGGGCCTTGCTAGGTTGCTGAGGCTGGCTTTGAACTTTCAATCCTCCTGCCTCAGCCTCCTGAGGTCCTGGGATTACCAGCATGTGCCACTGCATCCAATTTCCTGAGGATTATTTTAGAGAAAGATCCAACATGTTCACAATTTGTAGATCAACAGAGCTCAGCTACATACGGATGTCATGAAATGGAGGTGGGTCAGTGCTATTGGAACCATTCCAGCACCAAAACGTCTGTCATCAACTTTTTCTCATAATCAAAGTATCCATGTCCTTTACTCAAGCCAACACAATGTGTGCACACCTCAACAAGTGCTGGTACACATCTAATTATAATTCTGTAAAACATGATAATCTGCAAAGGACCTAAAGTGAGCAATTAAAGATTATCTTTATTGTAAATGATCTAGACCTATCTTAAAAATAAAATCTGCATCTGATTGTTGGCTTATAATAGAGCCTGTCCTAGCAAGATTTGTTTAGGGAGGATGAATCCTATGGAAGCTGTAAGTCTGGCTTGATTCCACCATTCCTTGTAATACAATGTCTCTCTCTCTCTTTCTCCTATGGCAGAGCAATCTTGAAAAGCAGAATTAATTTGGAAGGAGAAGAAAAGAGATTTTACAGTGAATCCCAAGAGGATGCATGCATCCAAACTTGTAAATTCCAGACATTTGCACAGTGAGGTGATGAAACAGATCCTTGCTGTACCGTTTGTTCTCCACAGTGCACTGGGCAGAGTGTCAGAAACATGCCCCCCAAGAGGTCGCTAAAGATTCTTTCACAAAATGTGCTCTCAAAACCCAACTGTCTGAGAGTGTGCATTTAGAAAAGAAAATGAACCTGAGTGTCAGTGAACCAGAATGGCTTCCAAGAGTTTATCTGGGAAAACTGTCAGTTTTTCTTCTAATAGGTTTGTACAGGTTCACTCACCTCTTACCCTCTCCTTTATTTCTGGGAATTTCTCCAGGAAATTGGAACATTATGCCATAGAACTTGGTGGACTCTCCTGGGCACTTTAAGTGGAAGCTGAACTAATTTTCAATCTTCTAAGGAGACTCCTTCTTCGCACTTAGCACCACGCACTCAACAGAAGGCAGCCTGGGTGGATGTTTGACCTCAATGGCCATCAGTGGCATTTTCAAATTAATGTAAATTTGAAATGCCAGAGGTATATCCTTAAAACAATAGGCAGTCAGTAGATGGTTGGAGAAAGGAGCAGATGATCTAGATCTTGGTTTAAGATCTTTTTCATTCATGTCTTACTTTGAAAGAGTCAGAATGCTTAATAATTTCTGTTTCTTTCTGGGTTTTTTTTTGTTTGTTTGTTTGCTTGTTTTAAAGAGAGGGAGAGTGAGAGTGAGACAGAATCAGTTTTATCTAGTTTTTCATCTGGCCTTTGTTTCTCTGACGCTTAGCTGTGTATGTGGTGCTGTGGTTGGAACCCAGGTCCTCGCTCATGCCCAGCAAGCATAATACCACTGAGCCACTGCTCCGGCCCCTGGTTAATGTTTTCTAGGTTTAAATAATACTAATCAGTTAATTCCCATATTTGGATTTAAATGCTGCATAAAAGCAGGGATATGCATGGTTTCATCTGATTATAGGACTCCTTTGTAGAGAAAGAGAAAATGAAATTTATTTAGTTTTTCATGTGGCTTTTATTGCTCCAAGACTTTGTTGTGGATATGGTGCTGAGGTTTGAACCCAAGTACTCACACATGCCAGGCAAGCACTGTAACCATGGAGCTACCACTCCAGCCCCAATCACAGACATTCTTTAATGACAATGCTTGACTCTGCTGTTGTCACTAGCACACTGACACTTTAAAGCTCCATGTTGGAAAGGATGCTATCACTTATTATAGCATTTGAAGTGGTATCATTTAAAAATCTAGGTCCCTATGTACACATTTTCGAAAGAGATCTCTTACCTTTTATTAATTGCGGAATAATGCCAGGGGAGGAATCTCTCCTTTTTGTAAAAGTTCTGCTCTCACTCATCTGTGAAATAGAGACTTGTGCTCATACTATTTACCTACGGTCATCCATCTTCAATGATTAGTGAGAATTAAAGTAATTATTATAAATTAATGGCTGTATGAGATGCAAAAGGTTAGATATTATGGAGTTTCATTGTCAAAGAGTCAGACAATTAGGGAAATATACACTTACAGACTATACCATAGATCTTGTGATATTTCTTTTCACTCTGCCTTTTATGGCTTTACTCTGTATGTATGATCAGTGTTGCAGTCATGACTTTACAGATACCTGCTAAATTTGCAGTATTTTATGGGGAAAATGGTGATTTTTCATGTAGGCTTATATGCAGTTCAACTTGATTAGCTTCTTAATCACTCTCACCTAGACTTGGCCCCGTACTGAATTGGTCTGAACCAGTTTACAGCTATTGAGCTTTGAGCAGTAAATTCCAAGTTCTCAAGTGAGCTGTCAAATAATTTAATAAAAATGCTGATTTGCTGTTATGAGGGTCAAAAACAAGCACTTTGTAAATTGGTTTATTGTGTATCACCACAGGATCTCCAAATTCAATTGTAGAAATGGCTGTCTATGAGTAAGCAGGGGTGAGTGTGGGATTGCAGCTACAATAAACTTGAAACTGATCATCATCTGCAGGTGAATTTGCAGGAGGCAGTTGGTTTTATTGATGCAATATGGGTCACGGGATGCCAAAGATGCACGTGAGCGTCTGGTCGGATGGGTTGCAGACGGTCATCGGGAGCTGGTGAATGACGTTGGGGTTTGGCAAGCCATGTTGGAACACTTGACCTAGTTCTAGCCAAGTCTTCCCATAGAAGGAACAAAGTAAAATCATCCTGAGAAGAAATGATTCAGGCTGTAGGATTAATAGCATCTTTGAGCATCCAAAAGTGAAGCTTTTGACAAATCCTAAGATAAGTATGCTGAAAGGATTGTGAGTAGGCTAGAAATTTGCAACGTACTTAGGAATGCTACTTGGTGTTCCTAGTTTAGGACTAGCAGTTAGCCTATCGTTTAGGTACCATGAAACACAAGCAGAAAAGCAGCATATATCTATATCTATCTGTATAGATATAGATATATAGGTATATATAGATATATAGATATACATATGAAGCACAATAAAGATGTGCACATCTCTCAGAAAACTTCCAGGGAGGATATCTTCATAGGGTTGAAGAAATGATGCCTAAAGTGAGCTGTGCCTATCTAAGTAAGAGCATTGACTGCTTATGGTTTGTTACAGTTTGGATATGAGGTTTCCCAAGCTCATGTATTTATGCAGGAATGTTCAGAGTTGAAATGATTGCATTATGAGAGCTATAACCTAATCGATGAATTAAACCATTCATTGGATTAATCATTTGAAAGGACTACTGTTCTCGGTGGTAACTGTGGGCAGGTAGGGTGTGACTGGAGGAAGTGGGTCCCTGTGGGCATGCCTTTGGAGCTTAGATGTTGCCCCTGGCACCTCCTTCATTCTGTACTTCCCAGCTGTTGTAAGCTGAGTGATTTCTCCCTACAGTGCCCTTCTACCATGAGTCTCTGCCTCTTCTAGGGTTCAGAGGAAAGGAACCAGCTGACCATGGACTGAACCTCTAAAACCCTTGAACTCCAAACAGACTTTTCTTCCTCTAAGTTGTTCTTGTTAGATGTCATAGTCACAGAGGTAAAAGATGACAGTGCATGATTGTACAATTATACTCTGTTATGTTGCTCTTTGTACCTCTGCTTGCCCTCATTATCAGATATTAGCTTTCAAACTTTTCTCCCAAAACCTACCATGAGAAATGCCTCATGTGTTTCAACCTAGTACATATATTTTACATACATATATAGTTATATAGTTATAGTCATCTGTAGTAAAACATTCACAACAAATAGCCTTACTCATATGATGAGCTCTGAGAGGCTCTGTTCTATTTGAAACATGAATGCTAGTGACCATCTGCTGAAGAGTTACAGTCCCTGCAGTTACAAAGCCTTTTGAGTGAGGGTGATATGAAAGAAACAGTGCAGGCTTCACTTGGCTGATCCTGCTTGGCATGGAAACTTAAGAGAAGAAATATTAGAAATCAAGTAAGCAGAATTCATCAAGGATCCCGTATAATTAACATTGCCATTTTGAATAAGGGGCATCAGTGTCTGGGAAGTATGTGGGTGTTCCAGAAGTAGGTGGTTATGTAGAACTTGGGTACCCTACATCTGTAGGGTAGACTTAGACGCATCTTTCTATGGTGGGTTTAGAGATTCTTCAATACAAGGTCTCCTAGCCCTTGGCATCAAACTTTAGCAACTAATGCATTACTTGCATGTTACTGAGTCTTAACTGAATAAATGAATGAACGAATAAAGTGAGAAGAATCAGATTATTCTACTCAGTAATTATTACAGAGCCTCAGCCAAGACCTAAGCCAGAGCACTGCACCCTGCAAGGTGAGTCAGACAGGGATCATAATTGCTGGTCTGGGATATGATAGCGGTAGTAGGAGCAGATGGTTCTGGGATAGTGAATCTCAGATCACTCGTTAGAGTAGCACAGTAAAGTAACAGCTTCCATCTCAGCTGTGGCTTTGTGTCCTGGAATAACAGCAACCGTCTGGGACTGAAAATTGCAGAACCTGGCTCGGTCACCTTAGTTCACCTTGCCATGATGACAACTGGTGGTGCCTTCCAGCACACCGTAGAGCGTGGTTACCATTCTCTGCCATCACTAAAATAACTACTGTCCCACTCCACCTCATCTCTCTCCAGGGAATTCTTTACTGCACTCTGGCAATAAAAATGCCTGTGAAAAACCAATTTTCCTTTGAGACAAATAGGTATTTGACTCATAGATTTGTAGGGGAGGTTTTGAAATGGCAGATTCTGGTGGTTTAGGGGCTTTTCTATTGCATTTGGAATTTAATTAGGAGAAAGAAGAAACCAAGAAACAACATACGTCACTGTTACCTCCGTGTAGCTGTACCTTGGAGCTTGCTTGTGAGAGCTAATTGTGAAATTATCAGGAATTTTGTGAATCTTTTACTAAGCATAGCCATTATTAAAATTGTATTAATTTACCATTACCTGAATTATTAAAACAAAGGTAAAGAGGCTGGACTGGTAGCTCAGTGATTGGAGTGCTTGCCTGGCATTGCAAGGATCCGGGTTCAAACCCTAGCACCACATACACCACTAAGTGTAGGAGAAACAAAGGCCAGATGAAAAAATAAACTTGATTCTTTCTCTCACTCTTCTGCTCTCTCTTCAAACAAGCAAACAAAACAAAACGAAGGTAAGGAGTGCGGAATGCTCATCACTTTCTCGTTGTTTTATTTATTAGTTATGCTCTTGAGGCTTGTTGTGTCTGGGTGGGGGAACTACTCTATAATGGATGTTATCATTCCTCTCTTCCCAACTCACCATCTGGTAACATCATCTTGTTGCTAGAAATCACCCACAATGGGATATTTGTACTATGGAAATTGGTATAATCTTGAAATTATAGGAACACATATCCCTTTTAAATTAAGAGGCCCCCCCCAAAAAAAAGCTTGGAGAGCTGGTTGCTAAATATGTAGTAATACAACCCTGACTCCGTTTGTAAAATCTCACATACAATTGGTGAAAGGCACTGAAAGGATTTAAAAGTACCAAGCAATGGTCCTAAACTCCAGTTTAACTGAGAATCCTAGACAATTCGGATGAGCATCACTGTAGACATACTAGGGGATGGTAGAGCTTGCCCAGGCACTATGTTCATGGAACCCTGGGTTTATTAGAGTTCTTCAGAGAAGCAGAACCAGTTGATTATAAATATAAATATACACATTTACTTTCACACACACACACACACATGTGCATACATACACATATAAACACCACGGATGTAGAGGGGACAGCAAGAAAGAGAGAATGAGGTTGGGATGTGAGACTGAGGTTGGCAGGCGTGAAATCTGGAGGGCAGTGTGGCAGGCAGAAAACTCAAGTAGGAGGTGATGCTGCAGCTTGAGATTTTGCATCACTTTCAGCTGATGTGTGCAGCCTACCAACAACATGAGGATTTTCTCCTTTACTTAGAATCAACTCACTGTACATGTTAACAACAGGTACAAAATACTTTCACAGCATCTCCTAATGTGTGATCAAAATCCTTGGTGGAGTAGTCTAGCCGCATTGACACAGAATTATTACATTGTGTCCCTAAAATTTCCATGGAACCTGGTCAGAATAAATATTAACCATTTCACTTATTATTCCAAGCAATGAATATTTTGTACCCTAAACAGCTTGATAACCATTTGGAAAAAAGTAATACATATGCATTGTAAATGTTTTTTGAAATCTTGGTCATAATTATTTACTAATAAGTACAACACAAAATTTTCAAACAGTAGAATCAAATTGGATACCACTGCCCTCATTTCCTGCTCCGTGATACTTTTCACATGCTATTTATGAAATAGTAAGAAAAAAACCGTGCTTTGCAAGGATATAAAACCATAGGAAGGAGTGTAGAAAATCTGATGCTAGGACTGTGAACCACCTGCAATCTGTACTCTTTTTGCAATTTCCTACAGATGCCAAATCTCCCTTGAAACTTTAGGATATCCCATGGCACCCCAATATGTTTGCCGTTTTGCCCCCATTCTAACGTCACTGGCTATAATGGTTAGATGGGTAGTTTGTGGCACACTTTGGATCATGGAATCTCATTGATATGATTTGTTGTTATTCCTGTGATGTATAACCTCAATTTTGCTGGGCTGTTTCCTACAGAGTATAAGAAAAGTTGCAGAAATTAGAACTGCCTTCTGACATCTTTCTATTCATTATTTTTTAAATTAATTCTGGGATAGAACATGGTGTATGTGTGTGTGTGGGGGGTTGTAGCTATACTGGCAAATTCCTTTTAGGGTACTCTAAAATTTTTAATTATAGAAATTAGTTATATAAATTTACAACATGAACAAAACCTTCCATTTAACTGATCAAATAATTTAAAAGTTTAACAATTGCATAATATGCCAGGGCCAAGGTTACATGTCATAAAAAGAAGAGAGGGCTTTTCTAAATCTTACCTGGCCCACTTCTGCTCAGCTCTTCCTTCTCCCTTGATGATTCTGACCATGGCTTTTTCTGGGTTCATCTGTATCCCCAGATGGAAATTCTCCTTTACAACAGTGGAGACTGATTTAAACAACGAAGATCTGGGTCCATTTGAAAATGGATATTTTTTTAAATTTCAGAGTGAAAATTTTAGAAATACAAGAATTAACATTTAAAATCTTTATCAGAAAATTGACAAAATCAAAGAATGATGATACAGATTTTTTCAAATGTGAAGTCCCAATGAAATAGAATGTTAATGCAATTTCCTTAGACATGTGTGGAAGTTTGAACATTTTTCACTGTGAGGCTAAACAACTTCATAAGAAGAGCCCTTACAAATGTGCTAGGATTATTTATAACAACTCTTCACACTGAGAAATGTTGGAAAAATACTTGGAAGTTTGGGAAATTTGAATTTAAAGGAAATTAACTGGAGCCTACCTTAAAAAAAAAAATCCTGCTTACCTATGTCCTGCTGCTCCTGATCAGTTTGTATAGGAGCCTTTAAGACTAAAGACTGTTCAAGTCTATTAAGTTCGATTTAAATTAGCTATCAGAATTGCTAACTAAAGTTCAATCATTCTAGAATTTTTTCACTTCCCTTCATAGTTTCCTTAGATGGTTTGCTCCAGTCAAATTTTTCAGCACCAAGTAAAGAAACTTATTTATGGGAACATCTCAAATGCTGAGATTCTGAATCTTAGTACCATGTTTGCAGATCCACTATGGGAATCTCACTTAAAATACCAGAAGACTTTGATGCAGACCACATGGTCTGATGAAATATAAAACCAAGAGTGCACTTTGATCAGGTTGAATTTGGAGGTTTAGAAATTAAAGCTCTCTATTAAATTTTATCATCTTTTCTCTTTTCTCTTTTTAGTGTTTTATTTCCTTTCTATCTCTTGGGAAAGGCAAGGTTAGTAATATCTTTCTGTACTCAAAAGCTCTGTAGAAGCCAAATGTTTGGTTGGCTGTGAAATGTCACTTATTCTGGACACTTTGGTTTCTGCTGTGTGTTTGTTCGGAGTGTTCGTTCAGAGATCCCAGCTGTCACCTCTGCGGGCAGAGAGTCACGCAAGCAGACCTGCAGAGGCTGGCCTGCGTGGGTAATGAGGTTCTCCTGTCTGCTGCCCTTGACCACCATGCCACTCACCAAGCCTATTCCTAGCATGGTCAGACCCAGAGCCATCTCTGGAGGGAGTGGGAACTGGAGGGATCACATTTCTGCTGTCAGCTTAGCATCTTGGAGTGAAAATGAACATCTGGGCAGGCAATTTGGGCCATGACTCTGAAAAGAGTGTGGCATAATTGAAGAGGGTACAAAGAGGGAAGAAGAGCCCCATCTCTTCTTTCTTGGAAAGCAGGATGTAATTTATGATCTGCTTATGTCCCTGAGCTCACTCTGTAGCTTACTTGTGGAACCTCCTTCTTCCACATCTACATTTCCCTTATTTACTTTAGAGCTAGAGGAGAGCCTTTTAAAAATGTAGGGACCTGGGGAATTCGCAGGCATTAACTTTAAGAGCCCTAAGAAACATCCACCTGTGTGATCCTGTTTACATAACCTCACATCTGGCCTTGCTGGGTTTAAGCCTATCATAACAATTTACACCTAGAACTTATCAATCAATGTTTGATGAATAGCATTGTCTGTCAATTCCACATTTTCTGCATTTAAGGTCTGTTACTCTGATCTTTGTTGTTAGTGGCCCTTGACAGGTCTACCTCCTCCCCAGTTGAGCTGAATGTTGCATCTAATTATATATTTGATTTATTATTAGAAAGAACCTAAGGCAATTTAAGAAAGGAATGCTATTGGGAAATTCTAAAGGACAATATTTTTCTCCTCCTCCTTAAGTTTTAACTTTGAAATAATCTCATTAGTGTGGGGAAGTATTCAAGCTGGGAAAAGTCTCATATTCTTGCTGTTTAGAGCAATTGGATCAGGAAGGAGGAGAGTCAGTGTCTTCATGTGCTAAATTAGCTTGAAGTGTGACTGCAGAAGTAAGGATGGGAGGCCATTCGCCCTCTGTTCTGACCATGTTTATGCTTCTCTGATGTTGGTGCAGTCCAAGAAAACATGCACAAAAAGGGGCATGACTGTCCTGGTGAAGCTTTGTTGATGGTCACTTGAACTTGAAATTCATAAATTTTTTTTGTAGCACAAAATATTATACTTTGATTTTTTTCCAACCACTGCTCACAGGTCCTACAATAAAAGCAGGGGGTGGACCAGATTTAGCTCAGAGACCATGGTTTATAGACTCCAAAATGGGTTTTTCTAATCCTCTGAATATGTAGAATCATCAAGGTTTTTTGGGCAAATAAAAATAACCTCAGATTAGCAAGAGGAAGGAGCTGCACTTTGATATGAGGGAGCAGCACCCCAACCCCCAAATGTATCTAGAATGTTTCACATCAGAGACAGATAATAGTGAAACAGCAGGCCCACTTGGACTTCGCAATGTGAAATTGCTGAAGCCGCCTCCATTGTCCACAAAATCTGCCCATATTCTCCTCCCTGAAAGTTTTCACAATATTGCTGTCTTTAAGATATACCATATGACTGTTGATTCCACGATCCCACTAAACCTTTCTGTCCCTTTGCCAGAATATGGGGAGACCATATACCTTTAGACAGAGTGACAGTGTTTGTGAATTTAACATTTATGTCTGGCAAAATTTCGAGAATACCGAAAACTCTCTTGCACTAACAATAGTGATATTTAACTCACTTAAATTTTGCAAAGAATTTAGAGAGCATCTATGTGCTGTGGATTATTTGTGGTGGCATCAAATAATTATTAATTTCAGTAATAATAAGATACTAGGAGGAAAGATCTTTCCTGAAGAAATTCTTCCTTATCCAGTCATTTTCTACGTGTTCAAACGTGGAGTTTTGTCCTACCACTTACTGCTAGAATTTTCCAGTAGTAAAGAGTGACATTTGACATCATTGTTTTAGATCTTAATAGTTCTCAGTCATTACTTAGGTTTATTTCATATTTTGGTTTATAAAATTAGAATATGTACTATAGTTAAGATTTTCTAGGCTCTCAGCTAAACCATTTCCCTGTATTCCCTAACCTCTTCATATTAGTTCCATCTCTACAGGTGAGCAACTGAGATGTTAAGCAACTCCACCTTCACATGCTATGAAGAAAGGTCAAATCACACAAAGTCTGATTTTTACACTCAAATTAGTGTATTTAACTCTGATGCCACTTATCATACTGGAAAGATTAAAATAAAAAATATTTGGTAACAGAATCATTGTTTTGTTAAAAATAATCCAAGTAATATGATCAAAAATCAAGTACGAAGTAATTATCAAAAGTGAAATTGATTTCATGAGTGAAGGAACAAGCAAGATTATGGGTCAGTAAGTGATAGCAACTTGCTGAATGCCACACGTTCTGTACTTTCTTGGCACAGAGCTGCTTGCAGGTTACAGAGTACCCAGCCTATGTGGATGTGTACCTGTGTTTAGATGAAAGAAATCTAGGATAGCTGTGGACCTGGTTCATTCTTAAGCTGACAGAGTAATCCTAGTATTTAGATGTTTAAGTTTTTCTTTTAAGTAATTAGCAGACAAGGAAGGGGAAAACATGCTCAAATCCATGTTATTCTGCTCTATTACACCTATATGTTTGGCAGGTAATAGCCCAAAGCCTGATTACAGAGTTACTATGGGTCAACCATCTCAATTCTGTGGCCATATTCAGTGGATCTTTGGTAATAACAACTTTGCAGCATGTTCCTTTATTTGACCTGTTATAAACCAGTTTTAAAGTTCCCTTCCTTCATTCTCTATTATATACTCATAAAATGTCCATTTCTTAAAGTTTAGCGCATCAGAACTTTTCTGCTTCTGAATTATTACAATTGAGCTAAAACTTTTGGTGAAAAACTGACCAAAATAAAATAATGTTTTTTTTCCTTCAGAGAGAATAGTTATATTTTCAATATTTGTGGAAGAAATCCACAAATCATGGATCTACATTCATTAGACGAGGTCTGATCAGAGGCATTATAATCTCTTATCACTCCAAGAATACCAGAATTTTATGTCCAGGAGAAGGAAGATATTTCCTAGTGGGACAACTTTATACCAAAATTATCATGTGCTCGTGTGTGTGTGTAGAGTCAAGGAAGAGTATGTAAGCAGCTGCCTTATTAATCCATTACAAAGCATATATTGTTCACAGAAATGGAAATGTACCCCACAAATCATTCCATTTCTTTTTCTTTGTATTGGGACCCTAATAGGAAGAAAACTAGAGACAGGTAGAAAAACAGAGAAGGGGACAGACAAGGAAAAAAAAATTTTATTTGACAACACTGATTCACAAGTGGTCATGTGCCCCAGGTCATGGACAGTGCTGTGTTAATTTTTGCTGTCTGAGCTTCTTGAATGTGACTGAAAATGATTGTTCATATAACCAGGCAAAGAAGTAAAGAGGGCTTTCTCCACACCCCTAAGAAAGTAAAGAAGAAATTAACTGGGGGTTATTGCAAAACAGTGACCAAAGTAGAGAGAGGGACTGAGAACATCACCGCCTATCCAGGTGATGTACACAAATCCAGTGTCCGGTACTCCACTTATGAAAATGTGTTTGATTTGCAAAATATTCTCACTTCACGCACTCTCCTCCTCACCTACATTCCCCACGAAGGGCAACTCCGCTGGGTATCCTATTTCCAAAGAACACACAGATAGGTAAAAAGAGACCATGCTCAAATTGTCATGATGATATTCTTTTTTTTTTTTTTTTTTTTTT